>JAZGTJ010000824.1:62117-76800 GCA_036877575.1 Botia almorhae | reverse complement strand
CTTTTTCCATTTCATTACAAAACTGAAGGCATTTGATTCAGGCTCCCATCACCTATACCACAGTCAACCACTAGGAGTGATAGATATTTTGCTTTAACCCTCTTATTACGCATAAAGAGCTGCATAATAAGCCTTTCAGTCAGGTGTGTGACTAAGAGGGAACTGAGGAATGAAGGAAGAATGTAAGGACAAAGGAAAAAGAAGATATATTTTTTGTTATATATATAGTGACAAAAAAAATATAGTGAACTATCACGCAAAATAACTTGAGATTTACTTGCGAGTGCAGTTATTACCAACGAGCAATTACCAGCTGATAATAAAGGACGCATAGTTATATAGCAAATATAGCATAGTTTATTTATGCGCTCTGTTTAAAACTAAAAGACATCTGAGTCGCATGAACTCGCTGTCTGCGGGCCGCCAGTTGATGATCAGTGTTATAAAGCCTATGGTCACACAGCATGGTAGGTTAAAGTTCACGATGCTATTATATTATGCATGTGTTTGCTGGCTAGATTTTTAAAAAAATCTAGTATTGTATACTCCCCGCTCGTCTTCACATGTATAAACTCTGGGTGAGCTGCCAACTTCATCTCTACAAACTTGTGTCGTCAACTACAGCTCAAGAAAAGACTCAACGACATCCCATACAAGGTCCTTTTAATAACCAGAAAATCTCTCGGTCGAGGACAAATTCAATAATGTGTGGGTCCCATCCAGCTGAGAGTTGGTCAACTTCACCTCAAAGAAATCTGTCTGTTGGTTCTTGAGGAATCCACCGCTGGGATTGTCCTAGGGCACCCATGGCTCATTTCTCATGACCCTTCCATCTCCTGGTCAACATGGGAAATCCTGAAGTGGGGAGAAGTATTCTTCCCCTTATTTTTTTCCTCACCTCCCAAGACCGGTCATAATGACTCCTGTGATTCCAGTGCACTCCACGTTCATTAAAAATCCCTTAAAATAATAAATCAATTCGTCGACATCCCTGAAGCATACGTCTGTTCAGCAATGTTTTCTGCCCAAAACGAGCCTCACCACTACCACCTCACCGACCATGGAACTGTGCAATTGATCTCCTACCAGATTAACCAGTGCCCTAAGGTAAAATATACTCTCCATCCCTGAACAGAAGGCCATGGAGGACCAGTACCTGGTCATGCTGTATGGACTGGTAAACGCCCCCTCCATTTTCCAGGGGTACATAAATGAGGTGTTCCAGAAGTACCTACACCGCTTTGTGCTAGTGTATATCGATGACATCATGGTGTACTCCCGGAATGAGGCCAAACATCGCCAGCACGTTTCTGAGGTCCTCAATGGCTTTCTGAAAGCGGAGAAATGCGTATTCCATCAGCCCTTGATCCAATTCTTTGAATATTCAATCAGTGCCCACAGCATCAAGATGGATGAAAGGAAGGTTGAAGCTGTTCGATCCTGCCATGTCCCACCACTGTGAAAGAACTACAACGATTCCTATGTTTCTCTAATTTCTATCGATACATCATTCAAAACTACATTTCCATCACAGCTTCACTATCAAATCTCCTGAAAAAACGTCCCACAAGAAGTTAAGTCCCAGATATATTGGTCCCTTCCCCATCATCCGGCAAATTAACCCCGTCACTTATGAACTCAAGCTTCCCCCACAATACAGAATTCACCCCACTTTCCATGTCTTACTCCTTAAACCCTTTCACCCACCTGTTTCTCCTGTTCCCACAGAGCCTGGTCCCGCCAATGATCCCCCTCTCCCGATGGTGCTGGAAGATGGAACAGTGTACTCAGTCAAGGAGATCCTAAATTCCCAACGCTGCGGTGGTAGAATACCTTGTCAATTAGGAAGGGTATGGACCTGAAGAAAGATCATGGGTTCCAAGAGATGACATACTCGATCCCAGTCTTCTAGCAGACATCCACGCTTCTCATCTCCAAGCTTCAGCTCCACGAGTCGAGGCCGCCCACCACGAAATCGAGGTATTTGGTTCCCAGGAGCGGGCCGTGGAGAGGGGGGTTCTGTCACGGAAACGGCAGTCTCCGCCCCCAATCAATGTTTACAATCACCGGAATTCTAATCACGCACACCTGATCGTCATCATGTTCACCACTATAAGAATACACGCTTCTCACAGTCACATTGTCTGGTCTCTGCTTTGGACAAGGACGCAAACTTATGTTAAAGACTTGCCTGTTTCCACGCTCCTCCATCCCCTTCATCTCCCTCGTGTGTTCCAGTAATATTGTTTTGTCTACTTACCTGTACTCCCCTCCTGAAACCAGCTCCTGGATATTCCTCAGTCATTCCCCAAAAACCCGCATCCGGTAAAAGAGATCGCTCTAGTCAATATTCTCATCTCTTTACCTAAGGACTTCCTTGGGTAAGTCCAAACATCAGAACATCCAAACCAAACATCCGCCTGTTTGGTTTTAAAACTAATCTGTGTCTTTGAGTCTGACTTACCGTTACACCAGTCAACTGAAATGGAAGCATTAGCATGTCTTTGTCCAGGCCAAGGCCTGAATATTCTTAATGGCAGAATCCAAGAGGACTCTTTAGGCTGATTCACATACTGCTCAGCTCTTGGGGCTAGTGTTGTTGATTATGCCATTACAGACTTTACCCCTCCTCCCTAGGTGCATTCATATTCTGACCACATTTTCTTTATAGACCAGTGTCAAATTAATGCATTCCTAAAGAAAACCCAACAACCCCATAGAAATGTCTTAAAGCCCTGCAAACTGATAAAACAGAACCCAACAACCAATTTATGTCCTCAGAAGGTAAATCTGAATTCCTTAGTGCAATTAGCTCAAATGAGATTTTCAACCACATTAATAGATTTCAGATAACACGGTTTATGTCTAGTGAAATTGATGTAAATACTGTGGTACAACAAACATATTTATGAAAGGTGTACGAACAACCAAACAAAATTCCGGGGATAAAATCTGGTTTAATAAAGATTGTAAAATAAAATGAAAACTACTTAGACACCTCTGCAACCAAAAGCACAGAGAGCCACACAAACCTGAAATCAGACAAAATTATTGTGAAGCACTCAGAGATTACAAAAACACAGTCTGTAACAAAAAGCAACACCTTAATCAAACTCTTACTCTCACCGGTAATTATTTCATGTCCAGGAGCAATATCCCAATAATTCTTGACTGTATTTATAGTCTTTAGAGGTAATCCAAAAAGCAAAGAGTATACTCTACACTGAATGGCCCAAAATGATAGTCCACAAAGTCAACACATAAAACAGAAAGAAATAATAATCCACAGACAATCACAGACAAGTTGTAAGTAAAGCATCTCTCTACCATGTTGTTTTATCTTGTTATCAGGTTATATGAGGATTGCTCGTGTGACTAAGGGGAATGTCTGATGTATGTTAGAGAGGGGATACAGCTAAACTGGCAGCATCCTCTATTTGTTCTAACTGGTATATGCATCTCATTTCCAGGTTGAGACATCCCTTCCTAGGATGTATCTGGAAGTTGAATTGCTGAAGCCAGAGAGTCTACTAAGTCAGATGTAAGGAGGATTTAGGATTAAGATGTCAGAATGTTTTCCTTCCAGGTAATGCCTCTATTTTTTAACTGTGCAGACTGCTAAACATTCCTTATCTGAGTTTAATCGTTTAATTTAGCTCCTGGAAGCATAAGCTACCACCTTCTTGCCCTCAGATGACCGCTGATTGAGTATGGCTCTCAGTCTGACTTCACTGTCATCTGTATGTCACTGGCATCTGTATGTACCTGGAAAGCTTTGTTGAGGTCAGGTTGAACCAGCACTTGTGGCTTTTGCATTGCTGGTTTGACAGCATCCATGCTGGCCTGGCACTCAGGAGTATAGGGAGGATAGATGTTAGCAAATGGTGCATAAACTTGTGATACCACCAAACCAGTTTCAGCAATGTCTGCAGAGCTTTAAGATCACTGGGTGAATACTCTGCTACTGTACAGGTCTTCTCTGGATCAATCTGCACTCATTTTTTAGTCACTATAAGCCCGAGAAATTTCAGCTGCTATTTGAAGAAATAACATTTCTGCATTGAAACATTGTTTGTAATCATAAGGTTGCTGGTTTGATTCCAGTGCCGGCAGGTAGCAACTGAAGTGCCCTTGAGCAAGGCAGCAGTGCTGCCCACTGCTCTGGATGTGTGTGTTGTCGACTTGCAGTGTTTGTTCACTTCTCACCAGTGATGGGTTAATGCAGCGGTCGCATTTTATGTATGGGTACTAAATCTGACAAATATGTCACCTTCTAGATTTGATGGGTATGGTGTCTGATAACATGATTTCATGTTTGTTATACAGATTTCTTCTCTAGAACATTGGAGGTGGTGCATGGCCAGGTGGCCATTAACCTTTGTAGCTCTGCCTGATTGTGAGAGTCCCAGGCTGGAGTGGTTTTTGGTTTCACAGGAGTAAGATCTATGAGGTCGCAAATGGCTTGGAGCAGCTGTGACGAGATCACGCCGGAGTGATCACAGATGGTAGAAAGGGATACTTATATGCTCTCTCTGTTTTTAGGCCATAACTGTGGTGAACGACCTCCAGGATGGCCTAGATGGCAGTGAGAAAGTCTAAACCAGCTGGAAAAAAGTGTGAATGCTAGGTGAGAGTTCTTCATTATATAAGTATCCACCTTACAATATTTATTATTCCACTTGTAGCTAATACGTATATTTGAGGTACCAAATGAAGCATTCACACTTCTCTTGCATCAATGTTTAGGTCATATCTGTATCCACCACTGCCTTTAACTTTTTCCTCTTTATTGACACAGGGAACAGGAGAAGTGATGTCATGGTGTGATGTTGGGCTATAGAGACAGCAGCCAGGTTTTTGAAGGTTTTTGCTTTTTTGGTCTCTGATTACCTTCTTTCTGTCAGTAGTAAGATGCCAGAGACCTCAACTTATCTTCCTCTTCAGTAAGGTAATCATCAGTAAGAAAAGCATCAATGAATGCCTCATTAAAAGTTTGCCAGTCTGGGACCCTTGTCTTTTCTGACTTCTCAATATCAGAAATATAGAGTGAAATAAGCATAGAGGTTATATTAGCAGTGGTATTGAGCCAGCAGCAAAATCCATATCAGATTCATATTAGATAACTCATATAATATAAATTCCATATCAGACATTCCTCAGACTGATCCTGCTGCCCCACTACACCATCATGGAAAATATTTTTATTATTCGGTTGTATTTACAATAGGGCTTGTGCATTCTTGTCAGTGTTCTCTATATTTACACAAAGAAAAATGTAAAGAATAAACAAAGCGTGTTCCCATACGGGACACTTCTATGTAACACTCCACACATAATAAGTGGGCCTACACTCAATAAGTTAGAGAAACAAATCTCTGGCAGTGATATTCTGATATAGTTCTTGACTGCATTTAAAGTCCTCAGAACAAAGTAATCCAAAAAGCAAAAGGGTATACTCCACACTAAATGGCCCAAAAATGGTAATCCACACAGTGAAGACAGAAAGAAATAATAATCTACAGACAATGACTGAGTTGTAGGTGAGCACGCTGCTCCAGAACGCTGGTTTACCAGCTCCAAATATAAAGTTTTGTTCCTTCTTCATGACGGAATCCTCATAGCGTGGATATCACAGTAATACCATGAGACGAACTCAGAAACGGGGGAAGGCAATAACATAAAATTATAAACAGTAATTGTTAACTGACTACAGCGTGTGTATGTACAGTACCTTGCAAAAGTATTCATACCCCTTGAACTTTTTCACATTTTGTCACATTACAACCATAAACTTAAATGTTTTTTATTGAGATTTTATGTAAAAGACCAACACAGAGTAGCACATAATTGTGAAGTGGAACGAAAATGATACATGGTTTTCAAACTTTTAAGCAAATAAAAATCTGAAAAGTGTGGTGTGCATTTGTATTTAGCACCCCTGCGTCAATACTTTGTAGAGCCACCTTTCGCTGCAATTACAGCTGCAAGTCTTTTGGGGTATGTCTCTTTCAGCTTTGCACATCTAGAGACTGAATCTGAATCTGGAGACAAATCTGATCCTAATACTTTCCGCTGTATCCTGAACACTCGTATTCAGACCCTCCTTACCAAACACAATGTCCTTTGTAAAAGTCTGATTGAATTTTTACCAAACAACTGCACAACAGGGGCAATTCTAGGATTTTTTTTATGGGGTGGCACAGGGGGGGACCAAGAAGCAGTTGGGGGGGAGGGCATGGGAAAAGTCGTGTGCCCAAATAAAAGTGGAATTACATAAAAATGGCACTGCACATGAGCCTGGAAAGCATTTTGTATTGAATAAGCACTTTCTATGGAAAGGACAACATTTTTTTTTAAATAAATAAATAAAAACCATTAAGCACACAATAATTGTTATTGTCCAAACAAACGTGTGTTTGTGTGTGTGCATTTACTAATGATTTCAATTGTATATATATATATATAATTATAATTTAATACTTACGATTAAAAGAAACATGGTCTGCAGTCTGCGGAATCGTGCTTCTTCTGTTCGAGTTGTATATTTCGCATACATACGCTGATCGCCAGCACAGATGCTCTGAGTCAAGCAGCGATTGATGCCAGCTGTACACTAAGGCGTCTGTGCCAAGGGGGGTCTCGTTCAAAGCATACCAAAGTGGGCAATAGGTCAATTTCTGAAAGGCAAATAGATCCACCTGCGCCACTCTGAATTGGTCCCATATAAACTGAACTTGGGCGTAGAGTTAAAGAGTTGAAGGTAAGAGTCTGAACAGATTGTGCGGGGTGAAAGGGCCCCAGTTTCACCTGCTGTTCTTTGTTGGTAAGGAAGCTTGTGATCTGATTGCAGATGTTGGCACAAGGTTGAGTTTGTGATGAAGAATGTAATGCAGCCCTATGTCCACTGCATCTTCATGGACCTGTTTGCCCTGTAGACAAACTGGAAGGGATCGAGCAGTGAATCAGTTCTCAGATTCTCAGAATAGACTTTTGGCAGTTTTAATCTCTTTATCTGTCCTTTTCTTAACTGTGGTTACTGTGGGTTTGGTAGATTTTAGTTTTCGTTTAAATGTGGGTATTAGGTGTATCAGGCAGTCATCAGAGAAGCTGAGTGCAGCACGGGGACATAGTGGTAGGCATCCTTTAATACTATGTAGCAGTGGTCCAGAGTGTTTTCTCTTGTAGGACACCCAATATATTGCTTGAATTCCAAAAGTTCTTTATTCAGTTTTGCTTTGTTGAAGTCACACAAAATTATGAGAAGTGAGTCCAGGTGTTTCTGTTCCATGCAATGGATGTGATTGATGAGCAGATCAAAATGAAAACCAGATGGATGGATCACACTTTCAGGTGGTAGGTCCATGAAGCAGAGCACAGCAGATTGTTAGAAATCCTTGTTGTAGTTTGTCAATTTAATTGCTTAGTGAGTGGAGATTAGCAAGGTCTAGTGCTGGGAGTAGGGCACAAATTCTCATTCTAGCCAAGGGCTGAAAGTGTGATGACATACTAGAGTGTTACCCACCCAATATGTGTCCCAGTGCCATGCTTACCTTGAGACTTGGTTCTGTAACCAATGCTGAAGCGAACTCATATGTATCAACCCGAGTGGCATTACTGCCATCGAGGATGCCATATGCCCCAAGAGCGTCTGAAAATATTTGGGTAGGACCACCGTCTTACCTCTGAAAAAAGTGGCAGTTTCACGTTGATTGGACATGCTCCTTTGTGCGGCATGCTGTCATATTGATCGAGTCCAACATCCTGAGAAAGAAATGCTCTGCACTGGGGAGAGCATTCTCTTTTTTCCAGTTGACCCAATCGATCCACAAAGCCCAAATCGATCCAAATGGTTGAGAACCATGTCCTTGTGTGCACACAACTGTTCTCAAGTTGTGGTTGTAGTTGTTAAAGTAGTTGAGAATGTGCCCTTCTTCCTCAAAGGGGGACGAGAACAGACCAAAGAGAAAGATCCTGTACTGAAACGTCTGCAAACCGAAGAAAAGGTCTGTGTCGAGATAGAAACAAGACATGAAAGTATGTGTCCTCCAAGTCTATAGCTGAAAACCAATCTGCAGCTGGAGGCTGCACACAGAATGTGCTTCTGTGTGAGCATCCTGAAAGCGAGTCTGCGAAAAGTCTGATTCAGGATCTGCAGGTCTAGTATTGGTTGTAACCCACCTCCTTTCTTGGGCACAGTGAAGAAGGGGCTGTAAAACCCTACCTCCATCTTGGCTGGTGAAACAGGCTCGATCAAATCAGCTGAGCCAAATCATTTTGATGTGCCACCATGATGGGTTGGCGAAGGCGAGCCACTTCCTCAGACACAATTGGTGTTCCCAAGACAGTGCATTGTGGCTGACCACAGGTAAACTGATGGCTGTACTGTGGCATTTCACCTTTTCTGAGGGGTGGGAAAGCAAAGCATTCCAGCAAGTCCTGACCGGGGTGTCAGTGCCTCTCTGCACAAGTTTGGCCCAGAGAAGACAGAAACTGTTCTTTTATACCCAGATATCCAGGGCGGAGATTGGCATGAAAATCCCACTTGCCAATTCCTATTGGTACTTGTTTCTACCACCAATTTACATTGCCATTTTATATAAAAAGCAGAGTGATCTGTCTCCAAAGGTCGAAGCCCTTGTGTCACTACATCGACACAACGTTGAGTGAGTGACAGAAAGGGACCCTTAAAATGTAAGAGCTGAGACCTAAAACCAGTACCCCCTGCAAGCTGTCCCTGAAACTCCAGAAAAAACAGGTTCAGATCAGCAATACTGAACATAACCAAATCAGAATAAACCAAATCATAAAAGACATATAAATATTCATATTTGGACCATTGGTACAATGAAAGTAAAAAACAAAGTAAACCGGACTGCTATTGGGTCTTAAACAGTTGCTATAATCTTCAAAACATCTTCACATCATTAGATTGCAAACAGAGACAAATCCTCACCAAACACATACTCAGTTACCACAGTGTGGCAATAGAGAAAGACACAGACAAACATTGCTTTAAAAGTAAGAGCAAGTTTGTGCCCACTGTAGTGTTGTCAAAAATATTGATATTTTAATAAATATCGATACTGAAATATATGAAATGGTACCAATACTCATTTCCAGAAGTATCGATACACTAGCTGCGTTTACATGGAACCTAATAATCCGATCCTTATAGGACTAGAAGCACAATCAGATTAAAAAAGTCACACGTAAACACATCAATCGGACTGAATTGGCCAGATCCGATCAAAATTTCAATCAGATTGTAAGGGGCTGTTTAAACCTTTTTTAATCAAATCGAGAGGACATATAACACTTAGTTGGATTGAAAATGAAACTAGAAAGCTCTGCGCATGTGCAATGACGTACAAATTGCGTAATGATGTTTGGCGCACGGCTATTGTGTTAGATGCAAACTGGACGGTTAATGAAACCACGATGTTGCTCAGTGTTTTAAATGTTAATTGTGCTTTGAAAAAATGCAAAAAGGAGCAATGGCAATAGAGTGGCTGCTAGTATGGTACGGAGGGAAACGTGTGTTTGTGTACTGTGCGCATGTCAAAAGATCAAATCCGATTCTAAGCATGTCATGTAAACGTGCACATCAACCCGATTACTTTATTCAGCGTTCATGTAAACACTGCGCTCGGATTCATCAATCTGATTGATTTCAATCCGATTGAAACAAAGAGTGTCCATGTAATCCACTGATCTTTGGCCCCTTTACTCTCTCCCTTCTCTCCAACAACGAGTTGACACACAGCACACGTAAACCGCAGTGTCTGTCTCGTCTCAGTTGCTCCGGTTAAATAGCGTTAGTGAGTAAGATGCGAGTGCAAAGCTCTCCCTTTTCTCCAACGAGTTGACAAACAGCACACGTGACCGCAGTGTCTGTCTCGTCTCAGTTGCTCCGGTTAAATAGCGTTAGTGAGTAAGATGCGAGTGCAAAGCTGCGACTGGCTTTGGTTGAAAAAGAAGTGCTGTCTGGAACTGTTTTGGATTTGAGGCAAATGGACACAGAAAGGCAAAAAACACAAGCACGCGAATATGCAAGCGTTGTTACAAAGCAGTACTAACAAAAAGGTAACACCACTAATTTAGATATAAAGATTTCGAGAGGTTGGTAACTGCTCTCATTTTAACATTACTGAAATATTAATCAAGATGACCCGGTATTGTTGCTAATACGAGTGTCCTCATGTTGCTCCAGTGAGGTTTGTTTCGCATGTAATGCACCTTTGCGCATCCGTGTTTACTATAGTGCTCTATTTATGTGCGTTGATCAATAAATATATGTGAATGCAAAATTAAAATCTTAATAATTTTTAATAAAAATTAAAAACATTAATGAACAATGAGCAATACATTTGTTACAGTATTTGTTATACTTTTTAACATTAGTTAATAAAAATACAATAGTACATGTAAGCTCTTGTTCAATTTATCACAAATATTAACAGAGAGAACTTTGGATTTTAATTAGTAAATTTATTAGTAAATGTTTAAAGTATTTAACTATGATTAATACATGCTTTAGAAGTATTTCTTCATTGTTAATTTATGTTTTAATGTTAACAAATATCTATTACCTTTAACGTAAGCACTTTGTTTGTTTTTTGATTGTATGACAATCTAAAAGCCTTTGAAACAAGTGCACAACCTCAAGATGTTTTTGTAAATGTAAAATATACCTCATTGTCATGTTCTAGACTTGTGATATATTTATCTTTAAATTAAAGAAAAAAACAAAAATATTTTTCAAATATTGATATTTTTCAAGGTATCGTATCGAAGTTAGAAATTCCAGTATCGTGACAACACTAGCCCACTGTGACACTGGTAAGGTGGAGACAGAGACACATTTTCTCCTTCAATGTGGTAAATTTAAAGAGGTGAGAGAGAAACAGGGAAAATCTCAAACCTCCACTCAAACACTTGAGCAAATCTCAAACCTCATGCCACAGTTTTTCAGCTCTTTAAAAGAAGATCAAATGCAGACATTAGAGAACATGTCAAGAGAAAACCGTCACCCATCAGCTGCTGCTGAAATTTTTTTAGGTGCTTACCCTCAGAAACAAACCACTATTTACATATGTAGCATGTATTTATTTATTTATTGTCTTCTCTTATTGTTGTTCATAACTTCAGGGTAAAAGTCCAATTTTTTGACCAATTTCTTATTTTAGTCTTTATAGTAGCACCTTATTTCAACACCACACTACCATATGCTGCCGTTTTAAAACTGTACATTTTATATTAATACTTGTTTTTATGTATAATGATTTGGCAAAATTGTATGTAAACACAATTATGCCAGTATTGTGCTTTAAATTGTTAAATTGATACTGAATTAAAACAGAGAAAGAGAGAGAGGAGAGATCTGTAATACTGTATTACAGAGTGTGTGTGTAGTACAGTGTAGAGCAGTAACACACAAAAAGTTTCATGAAAACTGCATTAGTTACTGGTTTATAAGTTTGGTTGGGTTCTCTGAAAGCAGAAGTGTTCATGAAAGCAATTCATATACAAGTTATATTCCACATGTTCCACAGCCATTTGATAGCTTTGAGAGAGGAACAGACCAAAATTTAAGTTCCTTCTTTGTCAGTCACTTAATGTTGTGTCGATAATGACATTAGGTGTTCGCTTCTGGGAGCCCCATCGCCTCTAATCCCAAATGGCCAATGAAAACTGGCGAGTGAAATTTGCATGCCAGTCTCTGCCCTGTATATCAGGGTATATAAGGAAGCCAGCATGCATCATTCACTCAGACTTGTTTTTCAGAGCCTGCAGATGGTTAAACTGTTTGTCTTGACACCTCTTTCAGAAGTGAATCTTTTTCTTATACAGCTGGATTTACAGCGTTTATATGTTGTTGTTTACCTCCTCATCCTAAAGCGAACTTTCCCTGGGCGCTTTGGCAGATTAGCAACAGGGTCTAAAATTTTGTATCACAAAAGAGCTCCCACAGTCCGCTAGCATTATTTTAAAGATGTTTTTTTGCCCTTGTGGTAGTGGACATGACCGATTTATGGCTCCCTTAGATGGTCATGATTGGTGTCTGGAGTATTTAGATTTCGACCAAGCTCAGTTAGCTTTCATGGATGCGGCGTGCCCTCAGTGCGAGACCATGCCCATTATAACATTGTGGTCATGGGCTTTTTTTGCTTCCTATAGAGGTAAGAAACTACTCTGGCTGCTTTCCTGTCTGTGACCTCCATGAGATCCACATCAGTAAGCACCAGAGTCTTTATGAGGAAATGATTGAGAAATAATTCTCCCGGACCCATGCCCCACGGACCTCTCACTCCTGAGATATCTGTCACATTCGGAAGAGCTAGCTCAGAAGATCTGCACCATCTGCCTGCCAGGACGCCGCTATGAAACCTTTCAAGGTTTTGAAGCTGCCCTGACATGGGCAAACCAGGAAGGGAGTCGCTCTCCATGTCTTCTGACAGGACACAGCCTTCTCCGCTCTCACCTTCTGATACCCCACAAGTGATACTTGCCAGCTTCCTTATATACCCGGATATCCAAGGTGGAGACTGGCATTCATTGGCCTTTTGTTTAAAGATCAGAGGTGATTGGGGCTCCCAATAGACAATGTGTCATCATCAATACAATGTTTTGTTCCCTCCATCAGGGAACAAGGGTTACATACTTTACAGACGATAAAGTTGGTAATAAGCATAATATGTTTTAAGTTCTGATCATAATCATCTATTTAGCTTTTAAATCATACCTGACTGTTTGTTAAAAACACTGATAAAACATCAGATTAGAATATTAGAATTAAGTAATGAAATGACCTAACTACATAACTGTATAATTCAATGCACGTCCGCATCATCCGAGAAGAGTAACACTGAAAACCATAAACCAGTAATTAAAATGAAAATGTCACCAATAAAATAAGCAAAAGAAACATGTACTCTCATGATAGTCCAATCAGGAACATTGTAACAATCAATCCTAATGTTACAATCTCCCAAGATTGAAATTAATTTATTGCCAAGGTAAAAAAAAGGCTTTACATTGCCAAAGTATTAAAATTACTTCCTATATACAGAGAAAGAGAGAGCGCATGTTCTGCCTTTCGGATATTACCTATCCTTTAGTGTGTAACATAGCTGTTTGTGCATGTAAATAATCTGCAAATGTACAAACATAAGGTCCACAGCAGAGGGAGTTATTTTCTCCAACAGGAAACACTGAACTGGCTGAAGTGCTTAATTTGTAGTTCTGCCATTATGTCTATGACTTGGCTACATAACTGTTATACATTTGCACATTGCCCACTTAGCAGCTAGTTTGGCAAACAAAGCTAAAGTGAAAGCATGAAAAACCTTTTAGGTTTGACCAAAAAACAACAGAGTGGGCCAGTTGCCCAATTAGATTAGACAAGGTGTTTCAGAAGGAGGGCTTTAAGGAAAAAGGAGCTACAATAGAGCATTTCAGTAGGAAAATTTCGTTTTTAGTCTTGCAGTGTTAGCATCAATATTTATATTTTTTGCCACGTCATATTATGTATGCTGCCAAAACATTGATTTTGATGCTATTTTCTTTGTTTGGTAATGGTCTTTACAAGCATTACGCTCTAGAGAAGTAACCATCTGCAAATATTTCTGTGATGCACTGTGATTTAAGAATGCTCCAGAACAGTAAACAAATAATAATCATGTAATGGAAAAAAATGTCTTATGCCTCTCCAAACAGCAAAGAACAGAGATAAAGCCTCTGGCACTAAAGAAGAGTTGTCCTCAAAATTAATTTTCTTGGTCAAACCTCTGAAAGATGACTGTTGTCTAACAAATTATCTATCAGTCAATTATCTTTCTAACAGTCTAGGTTAACTGTTTAGTATTGTTACTGTAATAAAAGTCATTATTGTTTTTTAACGGTTTCATAATAAAAAAAGACCAAAGCATCACTGAATGAACAAGGTGTGCTCCTTTATATAAATGATTGGACAGAAATGACAGAAATTAGGAACATCTACTTGACTGACAACAGGAAGAATTCAGTAAACAAGAATTCAATCACCATTGAATCTCCCTAAAATCATTCATTAACATACAGAGATTCAAGAAAAGAAACACATAAAAGAACTTCTTTAGAGAAGAATGGTCACAGTGTTATTTTTCCACCTGTTAATTTTAACTCAGCTGTCAACATAATTGCATTCCCTACATGAAAAGCATCACAGAGGGACAATTCTACACTCATATATTCATTTTCATGTGTAATATAAAATAATCATTATTCCCTGAATGTTATGATATGCCGTTAACATTGTGTTGTATTAATACACATGATTTAGGTAGTTATGCACAGGAATAGTGAAACCAGTACATGTCCAGGCCAACTAATAGACTGATATTTGGCCATCTAAAAATTTTCTAGTGAATTGACAGTGCACTTGTTCTATATTAAAACATTTATGATAATTTATGTAAATGCTAAAAAATTTGTAAATGCTAGGCAAAATAAGTTAACTGGACAATTTGTAAACATCTCATTTGCTTTCATTCTATATTTTTATATATATCAACATTATTCCAGCCATTTGACAAAATAGATTACAGACCGGTATCCCTGCTTCCATTCATGGCCAAAATTCTAGAAAAAGCCGTGTTCAGTCAACTCTCTGCCTTCCTCTCCCAGAACAACCTCTTGGATGTCA
>JAZGTJ010000824.1:0-62067 GCA_036877575.1 Botia almorhae | reverse complement strand
TCAGAATCATCTGAAGTCAATTCTTCACTCGTGTAGCGCGCCATCATTCAAACGCGCAGATAAAGTGAGTAAATTCTGTGATGAAGCTTCGATGATTTCTGCAACTTTGTCGGGGGCGCGCACATGATGACCTGACAATGTAAATACTGTTTTTACTTTTATTTTACTGTTGATAAATACTTTTTTAAAGACATTTTCATGCTGTATTCTGTGTTTAAGCATTAAACACTTTAAAATCCTGCTTGTCATCCATTTATTTTCTTTATCATAAACAGCACCACAAAAAAACACACGACACAAGACTTCACAAGATACACAAGTTACACAAGACTTCCCATAGCAGGTGCGGTCCAATCAGCTTCTTGCTTTCTGTGGAGTGAGCAATGATACTATTTATAAAAGTGTTGCAGAGTTTGCTTCACTGGACATCATGTTATTGGTAGGGACTTTCCATCAAAGATTAAAAAGCAACAATCTACCCAATAGAACCCAATATTATTTACATGATGTGTTACAAGTGTTACTATTTATAACCTTGTAATATCAGCCACCATATTAGATATTAATGAGGCACTTTATGATACATTTAAAGTTACAGGCCACTGGAAATGAGCCACAATGTTATCTGTTATACACAGAAAAAAATCAAAACCACAAGACCACAATTTTATGACCAAGCATTTTATAGCATAACGTTTTGCTCAGTCACCACAATCTGTACTTCTGGATCAGCATCTTTGTTCGTCTTACTACACCAAATATTTCATATGTTTGCATTAAAATATAAACTGCCATAAATTAATACTACTTTTTTAACAATATTAAATATTATATTATTTTAAAAATAATAATGTGTTATAAAAACTTTTTTTTCCAGGACCAGGAAAAAAATTTCCAGGACCAATAAGAATGTTAATCCGGAAGACAAGTCCTGCTTGGTAAATTCACCCATTTTTCTCCTACTTAGGTCCATCTTTAGATCTATTTATGTATTAGCTCTACTAGATATTCTCCTCAACATTGTTTACTGATCACTGACCACCTCTGCATCTGGAGACAGACATCTGGAGACACTTCACATACAGATAAGAATTCAGTTAACATTTAGGTTAGGGGCAGGACGAGGGTGTGTAAACGAGAAAATTAGTTAAACAAAATGTCATTGTGCATTAGTTATAATTTAGAAAAATAGGCATAATGTTAGATAACTGACAGTAAATTGTGCAGAATGCATTTTATCGGAGGGCTGGTAAAAGCCGAACCCTAAAATAGGCAGCGAAAAGCAGGAACTAATACATTTCTAATCATTTTTCTACAAAGAGAAAGAATAACTTCCAAGGATGACTCATGTCTTTAATATGTGTAAAATAGGCCTGAAATCCATTTGTTTTGCACAGGAGAGAAAAGGGACAGAACTGTCTTAAGAGTCATTGACTGTTTCTTCCATTAGTGCTGGTTAGTTGAACATTTAATTATTGTGTTTTGCTTGAATAAATGTGGACTTCACATCCAGAGAGACTGATTTTAAAATTATTCCATTGGGTTTTACATTTTTATTTGCTTGAGTACATCAAAGGTTGTACTGGGTCAAACAAACACGATTATTTAACCCATTATACCTGATGTTTTCCTAATTAGCAAATGGGCAATCATTTTTACCCAGCTTACTACATGAACTCATAGTTCAGTTGACTACTCATAATACCTCTCTGTCTCTCTACAGCACAATGGCTTTAGTAACAGTTATCCTGGCCTCTTACAAACACTCCTATTAAAGCATTAGTCTTAAACCAGTCTTCTCTAAACACAAATCATCGACATCATAGTAAAATGCACAAAACAGATTAAGTCAGTATATTACTTCAGTAGAAAACAAAAAAGAATGGTCTCATTAAGAAAAGTCATTCTAGACACAACAAAATTCCACTAGAATGTTTTCCTAAAAAAGCTATTCATCTATTTCTATCAAAATGAATCAAATCAATATTCTGAGAGATGGGAATGCTGGTCAAATCAATGCAGACTGATAAAGGCAATCAGTTTATCAACGTAGTGTCATGATCTAGTCCAATGAATTACGTGAAATGAAAGACGCATCATACACAGATTTCAAGTTTGAATCATCAGAATGATTATGATAATATAGCAAGAATAATACGACTAGAGTTTAAAATATATAGTTTGATCCTGTGGATTATCTATGGTAGTTTACAGTATAAATATGTTTGTGCAGGTTCTGCAGCTCTTATATATTTGCAGTTTTTTCACCAAATTTCAAATGATGGGTTTACCTGCACACCTCCACATCTGACACCTGCTTTCTCACAAGCCCCTAAGATATTGGAGCTCATCTTTTCAGAAGCTGGTCCAGAGACGCATAATAATAATAATAATAATAATAATACAAACCTTGTGAGCCAAATCTTGCTCTTAATGAAGAAAATATTGACTTCAAACCTATTAGTTTAAATGTATTGAGTTATATGTAATATTGTGATGATGCTTTATAGTTCTGCTTTCTCTTTATCGTGATGAAAACTCACACAAAAATAAAGTTTCCGGTTTAATGACATTGGGTCATAATTATTATGGGTTATAAAATGAGCATAACAGAAGTGTGGGTAATTTTGTGTTTTATGTTTTTATTGCCCCAAATATGATCTACCAAATGGCTGACTAACCTGTTAAAGGGTTCAGGGGAGATAGATTTGGAGTTGGTAGGAAAAAATATAAGATCTTTAAAACCTTTTTGTTTCCATGTGTCTACCTCTGATCTAAATAGTTATTTATCTGGGTTTGCATAAGACATAAAATTGTGATGAAGCTATGCATAGGACTGCAAGATCGATATAGCGACTATATACACAGTCTCTTCTAAAAATCAATATCTCTAGAGATCAATTGCAGATCAAAAACTGAGTGACCCCTGATCACAATCTCGTTTAAACTGTGTGTTAGCTTGTATGCAAACAATATTATGTAAACTCTTCTGTTTAAACATGGGCCCAGACCATTAACTGAACATACTGCAGGATAACACATCTTTATAGGATTGTTCTAACTCTATCTACTCTTGTTGTGTCAAAATGATTTGCAAATTAAATTATAACGAACACAATAATGAAATATATCTGAGCTATGACAGAGAAACTTCAGAGCAATAAAATGTGGACCAGACTCAAACAATGCTTTTAACAAATTAGTTAAGACTTCCTGGTAAACGTTACATCAGGTAAATTAAAGTGCATTTGTCACAGTGGGGTTATAAATTTGTGGCAGGGCAATGCCAATAAGAATTTTCCACTATCACAATTGATAGTTCAAATCAATGCAATATTTTAGTCTCTTACTAAGCAATGGAAGAATTAATACACATTGCATAAATTATCAAATGTACTGTGATAATTTGTTAATATCTGCTTTCCTGTGTTTCCTATGTGCTGAATTACCATTTGAAGAGGATTTGTGCTTCACCATTTGGAGAACACGTGCAATATTCTCTGCAAGAGACTAATTGTAATAATTTAGGAGCATAAAATAACTGCCACGCTCAGCAATAATGATGAAAGAGTAATTTATCAAAGATGAAAGAGTAATTAGAAACACTGTTCAACTGATTATTAATGCTTACATAGTATGTTTTGTTGAGAGCCATTATTTGTTGCACTTATCAGAGGACACAAATAAATGCTAATGGTTTTTGGGTGTACTTATTTGACTGACATGGAACATAAGAGTTGGCGAGCTTAATAATATACTTACTATATTTACAGAAGCTTCTAGAATGATGTTCTGTGCTGCATCAATGCACAGAAGCCAGATCTCTTTAAATTCTTAATGTGATAGCTCCGGCAGTATGATGGTATTAACGACTGTATGACAGCATTTGTGTGACGCGGAGGCGTGAGGATCCATGTGCAGCAGCCTCCTATGTAACAATTTGGCTTTAAAGTATGAAAATTTAACACTGACAATAATTGGGATCCCAGAAGACCCATTGAGTCATTTGCTTATGATGTTCAAAGAACACAAAGGAAATTAGTTAATTTATATGTAAATGTAGCTGAAGTTTAAAACAATCTAAAACCAAAAAATCAAAAAGACTTCTTAATGCAATATAATGTCTAATGATGTTTAATGCACAATGCCTAAAATATTTTGTTCTTTACAACATCTCAGGTGACATATTTGAAAAAATTACAAAATAATATACAGCTTTCAATTTATCCCCCACTGAATTTTTGGATTTCGGAACTTGCTTTTCAATTAAACTTTTAGCATTTTAACATAAAATTGAAATGCATGCAGGTCAGTGTGGTTCTGCTACAGTTCTTCGGTGTTGTCACAGACATGTCACAGAGCTTTTATGATCTGTGATGATTCACCTTCTCTGCTGGCGGAGGATAATCACATCTCACCTTGACTTATGAGACACACTGTGGCTTATAGAGTCATTTGAAAAACAGGGATAGTCAGAGAGAAATTCCATATGTGTAGCTGAAAGAAACTTATACGCAAACTTATCGCTTCTATTTATACGCATATGAACCAAGGAGGTTTATATAATACCTGGAAAAACGTATTAGTTAGAATTTCCATTAATCTCACTGGCACTGGCACCCCTGAATGGACCCCCTCTTTGCTTATGTTATCGCATAAAAGTTCATTTTCAAACCCTTCACTAGTGTAAGGCAGCCAGCTGGTCTAGTGATCATTGTTGGGTTTATTTAAACGAACATATCATTAAACAACAAAACACCATTTGATGTTTTTTTTTCCCAGGCCATTGTTCACTGCTTCCCACCATGTGGCACTGATACCCTGAATTTTACATCTGCCTTTCCCCATTCCCTCTCATTCTCCTCATTCCTCAAGGCTCAGATCAATGGAGCTCACTGAACATACATGTGCAGCATACAGTGTGATGCCATTGAGTTTTCATTTTCATGTTTGGTATCATTTTAAAGGTTAAGGTGTGATTGGTAAAAAGATCTAATTTCTATTATAGTGGGATGTAGGGTTTTAAGGGCTTTAAACTTAGAAAAGAATCTACACTCCTGTCATGGGTGTGTCCTTTCCAGGAGACCTGAACCTTGTTGGGTTAACTATCCCAGCGGGGTGCCCCTTCAGGTCACAAAAACTTACCAGGGCAAATTGGCTTTAGATTTCATGACTCGTCTTTTCTGTGTATATAAGGAGGCTAGGCAAAAGACTCAGGGAAGCTTTCTGTCCAATGTTACCGCAAAATAGGGGGGTGTCAGGATAAGATCATACAGGGGACTTGTAGTTGAAAGAAGCATGGCGCACACCAACCAAGATCACTTAGCAAGTTGCATGATTGTCACTAAGATAACTGTTATTAGATCTGAGCAAGCATGGAGTGGCCAGGCTTAATAATATTAGTTTACCTGACAACCTCTGACTAAGATCAGACTGACTGTTTTGTGATCGTGAGATCTGCGTATACCAGCCGGCGCAAGACTCTGTGCGACATTGGGTCCCTAATGAAAGAATAACCAAGAGTATGGGAATTAACAAATAATCAAACACAAAATATGATCAACAATAATTTGGAATCACTAGCTTAAATTTCATATAAAATTAGAGTCAGATTGGAACTAACCAATTTGATTGGAAAGAGTCAATCAAATTATATTAAATTAAAGAACTTTTGCAGAAGTGCTATGGAAAGGCAGAATACGTGAGATACCTTCACCCACGCCATTGGATTCCGTCGTTGGGCCAATGGGTGGTTCTTACACTAGCAACTATCATGAACTGTGATGAACTGCAAATTTACAGTTCAAAATCCAAAAATTAACTTCAGTACACTGTTTAGTGGACAGCAAAATATCTTTGCATGTGCAGAATTCTCATGTTAGCATGTGTATAACTGAAAAATAGAGTACAAATCTAGGGCGAATTGAAAAAACTAATTGTGTCCTTAAAGTGCACAATGGGAATATAATATAATATAATATAAAGCATCTTTCTAAAAGAAAGTGAACAACTAAATCCATACACAAAGGGCCCTTCCACAACCCTGTTAATGAAGTGTACATACAATGATTATTTCAAGGAAGCAATTTTGTATGTGATCACATGACCCTGGGTGACATGTCCTCAGAATTAATTTTATAATGTCTTGTGCCTCCTAGAGCTATATTAACTTACAAAATTCTCTACATGTTAACATGTTTGTTTTTACAAGTTATCACACAAATAGCAGTATGCAAGACAAATTAAATCTGAATTATTCTTAAGAGATTACCCAAGGTTACCCAAGGTAACTTTCTGATTCAAAATGAAGTACATATTTCTTTGTATAGGCTTTGCCAAACATACTTATATAAGGGAATAATGTCCTGTACCCTTCAAGTGCTCTGTTATTCAGAGTGAGTAGGGCATAGTAATAGCCCCCTTTAATTGGAATTCAGGCTAAATCTGATTGCACCTTAGGTCATATGCTGTTTCTTGTTGGTTCAGTTTTTTATTGTTTTATTTCTCTTTACATTTTATTAAAGAATGCTTCTAAACTGAGACTCATTCCTAAAGCTGTAGTATTTTTAGTATTATTGTATTTATTTCTAAATTCACATATTAAAGTTTTGTTGAACTTTTTGGGAAAAACGTTTCTCAAGGAAAACATTAATTTTAAAGCAGGCCAGTTTCTCAGAAAGTTAATTATATATGATGATTCACCTTCTCTTCTGACTATGATCAATCATATCTCACCTTGACTTATGAGATGCACTGTGGCTGATGGAGTCATTTGAAAACTTGGAGAGGAAAATTACATTACAGATGGACCAAAAACAGCTGTCTAAATTATTGAAGGTATCATAAGGGTTCCACGCATGTTAATAGGGGTTTATATTCATATATTCATGTATCAGTATACTGTTCTGTGAAGGTTTGGAGAGTTACATTTGTTTACTGTTTATACATTTTGCAGTTTCTTAAGATTCTAATTTCAGCATTGGCATTGACAGAAACCTTGCTTTGGTTTTGGTGTAATTATGGGTACTTTAGGAAATTTCGGCGAGGATAGCAATAGCTATTCTGAAAATGTAAGATCCAACCCTCCCTTCAGAGTGCTCCCCAAAGTCACGCCTCCTCCAAAACACATGAACACGCTGATGACAAAAGACTGTGTGAGCAGGGTACATGGAGGTATGCAATGATTGAACACAATGATTGAACAAACATTTTATGGTTCTGCACCTTCCACAGATATACATATTTTTTTTTTATACAGTGTTCATATAAATATATTTAGACCACTTTACTTTTAATTGCTATTAAAATTGCGATTGGTAGTGATCACGTGATAAAGAGACTTGAACTGAACTTGTTACTGAAGAATGTAAGTATTAAGATTGTTCCTGTCAGAGGATTAAAACAGACTTTAATAAATAAAGAAAGTGACTTCAAAGGTTATGAAAAGACAGAAAATAAACTTTTCATCTGACTTAGCAAGCTCATTAAGAAAGCAGAAGTTTTCTGTTTCTGATAAGTGCCTGTTTAAGACACTTAAATTTGAAATGTTGAGCAGAGACAGGTGAGATCAAAGAGACAGCTAATGGTTGTCCCATCAGTGCGTGGTAAAGACAGATAGTTGGTATGACATTAAATAAGCAGTAACACACAAGATTCACCTCATTTGTGAAACTTAAGAATCATTTTTAATAAGAACCTTTTCCGCCAATGGTTGCTTCTCTATGCTGCATTGTTCAGCTAATAGAAGAAAAAGTCAAGATCAGCAGAAAATACAAAGTAATACACAGAACAGCTATTTTTACCCCCCACTTGAAAATAGGGCCTCCTTTATTCTTAAGTGGATACAAAATGTTTGGATAACCTCATTATCAAACCATTTAAATGTAAATAGATAAAAAAGTCATTTTTACTCAATCATTTTTTAATCACTTGGTATAGCCAAGTAAAGCACTACAAACTAATTGTTCAAATACAACAACAAATTAAAATAAAAATTGAGTCTGAAATTGAATCCTAGTTTTTCTAAGAATGCTTAGTTTTTCTAAGAAAGAAAGTATTGTTTTTGAGGTTATCCATTGTACATATTTGTACACACGTTGCATTTATTATAATAAACAAATATTTTCCCTTTTAGTTAGCCAATCACAAGTAACAATGTCATACCACTGGATCAAGTTCATTGTCTGTTTACTTCTGTGTGTCTGTTCTGTTGCTTACAGGTTTGGGTATATATTGTAATATCCAAATCCATCAGCCCTGGGCAGAGCATCTTTCCTTGTTAAGATCACATGCAGTATAAGGAATTAGCAATATACTTTCCATCTGACTGCAACTATATTGTAATCTGGTCATTTGTTTTGACAAGTATTTGTTAGATCCGGTCCAAGATTGTCATTAAAGGGCAGTTTTATTGAGACATGCATAACACCATGAGGCTGACAATGACATCAGCTGGATTTTAAATGTCACCACCTGGCGCAAACTGCTGTCAGGAGTCCCCACTGTCCAGGCTCTGGCTCCTCCTCACTGTCTCTGTATGGAGAGGGCTCTGGACTCCTGAAGAAAGACTCAAAAGGCCTTTTGTAAGTATATGTATTTACCTCTTTCCTTTAGAATTCATTCTAACCTCTTAAAGAGCTCCCTCCTTGACCTTAAAGCTGTTTTCATAGGATCAATGTCAGATCATCTTTCATCTGCTGACAAGCACTGACTCAAGGTCAGTCTTTAAATAGAACAGACAATATGCTTATGATATACTGCATTCTAATGTCGTTTCTCAATGTTAAGGGAGTGAAAAGGGGAGAGAGAGACCACTTTTACAATCATCTATGCAGGGAATTGTAAAGGGGAATTTAGTGAATTAATACTGGGCTAAATTATGCTGGACAGAGACAAAACCTGTGCCAAGATTTATAATGATTAAGGAGTCTGCAGAAATCAGCAAAAATAGGACAGACTAACCGCTTACAAGCACCTTTTTGCAAACAAATTTATGTGTGCACAAACACTACAATAAAACATTAACAAAACAAACCTTTCTGACTCTTTAATGTTCTTTGCAGCCTTTTTGAGGGTAGTAACCAACTACTTCAATGTAGCACAGCTTCACTTCTAAGTTTTGTATCTGTTGATTAACCTGTTGATATGTTGATTAACCCATGTGAATTTGCAAACATCTTTTGTCATGTTCTTCTCTGCCTATTTCTGAAGAGAAACTCTTAGCCCCTGAAATGATGACTGCTGCACTCACGAGACACATCATGAGAAACAAGTGTCAGTTCAGCACTGTTTGACTGACACACTTGTCATTCCATCACCTGACACTAATTCATTTTTGTGAAAGGTGTAATTTTTATATGATGCAAACAGTAGGCATGCATGTACCACCATGAGGACAGATAGTGAAAGTAAAAATGGAAGTGAGAGTGAAGTTTTAAATAATGTGTTGGCATGCAGTGCCATTTAAATGTAATACAGTGCTGTCCAAATGTTGAAGATGAATAAAAAATTATTCTAGTTTTTTTCTTTTCTGATACAAATATTTTGGGTCAATGGGTGGTTACCAGCATACGTCAAAATTTTCATTTTGGGGTGAACTAGCCCTTTAATAAGATTAGAAGTCTCCAGATGTCTGATGAATTGTGATTTTACAAAGTTCCAAAAATAGCATGTTGGGCAGTGGTTGTCCTGAAATAACCATATAGTACAGTAGTACAATACTAAGAGCATCTCTTAACATATAACATAACTTTAAAGTGAATAGACTACAGCAGAAAGAAACCGAGAAAGAGACCGCTTCTGTCCTCTAAGGGCTAGACACAAATAACAAACCATGTTACAAAGCAAAGATCATCTTAAGCTGGTTTTGACCCTGCTAAAAGGATCAGGAAGACCATTTCTTGTTGCTTAGGCTATTACAGAAGCCTGTTGACAAAACCAACATTCAAAATACAACATATGCTGTTCTTTTTAATAGAGCAGAATGATAATGGGTTTGATCCACTCTAAAGGTCTCTCAAGTCACTACATTTCAATGTATGTGGGATCTGTGGTATTTATGATGTGGTGAAGCCACAGAGCTACGCTATGAATCTGTTATCTGTTATCATCTCCAAAGTAAGCCAGAATCTCTAAGAAATGGTTTCAGCACCTTGTTGAATCCATGTCACAAAGAATTCAGGCTGTTATAAACACTCAGTGGTTAGCTTGTTTTCCTTTTCCCAGGAGGAAATCTGTTTGGTCACACTTTGAAAACACTTTTATAACAAACCACACAGACATATAATTCTTGGGATCCAGCACGTAGGGAGACTGGGTAGCATTGCAACATTTGGCTGTGCCCAAATGAATAATAGTTATAAACATCAGCTACATAAACATTTTTTATAATCTGTTAATATTAACATTAAAATGGATTATCATAAGTATCTTATTTATAATACATAAATAAAAATATATTATTTTTAATATAATAATAAAATTTGCTATCTGTACGTGTCACTTATAAAGCTGAACTATCTATTCATTAATGTAACCTTTTCTTGTTAATATTAACATGAATATGGATTATTATAAGTAGCTTGACCACTAATCTTATTTATAATTCTACATACTAAATCATGTCAGAGAGAGGTTAAATTCAATTGTCCTGCTCTACTAATTTATTCACTAATATTCATGTATGTTCTGAAATGTCAAGCACAAGCCAGAATTAAAAACAGGCCCTCTGAAAATTATGAAAAATGTAGCTTGTTCTTGGGCATAAGGAGGAGCCCATCTTGGTTCCAGTATGCAACAAGCACTGAGACTTTATGCAGATGAAAGGTGAAAGCAGGTGAAATATGGAATAGATGGAGAGATATAAGCGATGGATGAATAAATTGATAGAAGAACAGAATCTATTATCCAGAAAGAGATCCACAGCATGGCCTCAGATTGCAAGGATTGTGTAGAGTGGAGATGTTATCGTTATGCCAACAGTCGCCAGGGAAATCACAGATTCAACAAAGTGCAGAGGGGACATTGTGGGGCAGGGTGGAAGAATCAGACATGTCATCGAATAAAATGTTTTCTCACACACTGAACTTAGATCACCACAAGAAACGTTGACTTTTTGCGTTACCACTATGGGCATGCACACCTAGATTAAAGAGATCAAAAAAGAAAATTCTTCCATCATTTACTTGCCCACATTTCAAACCTTCTGAGGAACACAAAAGAAGATATTTTGAGTTACATTGGTAACCAAACAACAGTGGTGCCTATTGACTTCCATGGTATGTGAACAAAACCAACAATTTTCAAAACAGAGAAAAAAGTCATATAGCTTTAAAATGACATGAGGGTGAGTAAATGATTTAAGAATTTTTATTTTTGGGTGATCTATCCCTTAAACAATTACATTTATTCATTTAGCAGACGCTTATATCCAAAGCGACTTACAAGCAACGAGAGCATTAAACATTTTGTCCTAAGAACCAACAAGCCGAGTCTACAAGCTACATTTACAAGTGGATATTGTATTCTGTTACTAGAGAAAGAATGAACACAAGATTTTTTTGTAGGAAAGAGAATTAGAGCGCTAGGGATTGGTCAGGTGTCTGAAAACAGGTGTGTTTTGAGTTGTTCTTTGAAGGTTGTGTCTCAGCAGCTCGGGTGGAGGCTGGGAGTTCATTCCACCACAAAGGAACAGGTTAAGTGAAAGTTTTAGAGCGTGATCTGGTACCTCGTTGTGGGGTAATGATTAGACGTCGCTCATTAACTGACCTTAGCTGGCGGGAGGGGACATATGTCTGGAGAAGTGACTTGAGGTAGGGGGAGGATGGTTCGCATGTGTCAGAGATTTAAATTGGATGCGGGCGGCTACAGGTAGCCAGTGGAGTAGGGTTAGTAGAGGTGTGACATGGGCTCTTTTTGGTTGATTGTAGACCAGACGTGCAGCATTCTGAATCATTTGCAGGGGTTTAGTTGCATTGGCTGAAAGGCCAGTCAGAAGGGTATTGCAGTAGTCCAGCCTTGATATCACCAGTGCTTGGACTAAGAGCTGTGTTGCGTGCTCGGATAGAAAATGTCTGATTTTCTTGATGTAGTATGGTGTTTGCTTTAACAATGCAAACATCATGCTAGAGATGTGAAAGTGACCTTTCCTGAATCAATACATTTAAGTTACCTTAACCTGGTTTAATGTTATCAAAATATTTATTTTAACTTACATCTTAAGGTCAGATTGACTGGGTGAATGTTCAATACCTGCTTTAGAGAGAGCAATTATTTACAGTTCCTCATCGTAAGATAAGACAATGAATCTTTTAGCTGCTTTGACATTTTGAGATAGTGTGCAAGAAAGGAAATTTACAGAAGAGATCTGTTTAAAATTTCAATTGTTTCTCCTACCTAGACCTTAAAAAAATACATGGAGAGCAAATTAAAACTTTTGCTTAAATCTCACATATGTCTTCACTAGAGTTATAGAGGAGACAGTTTCAGAAAAGCTATCTCCCATGATATAAAGCTTTCATTTTGTTTTGTACATACAATCAATATTTTTTTGTCACGATCTTGGTGTGGTCTGCCTAGGTTTTGTTGTCCGTTGTTCGGGCACTTTGTTCTGGTGCACATGTTCGTTTGTTTTGACAGCTCGCCATGTGCTCCCCTGTCATTGTGATGTCCACCCCGCCCCTCTTGTTAACCCTTTTAGCTAATTTTCCCCGTAATGTTTATTATATCCTTGTGTTTTCTGTCTATTCGGAATTTTCGGAAGCTCTGACGAGTTAAAAATTCGTCTTGTCTTGTTTATTTTTCCCTAGCGTTAGGCGTTTTGTTTTTATCTGCCTGCCCTCTAGGATTCTCCCCTGTTCTCTGCCTTGGCTCTACTTTGCATGGACTCTCTTCTTGTCACAGTAGCCCCGCCCACTCTCTCCCTGCTCGCACATCGGACTCCCTCTGGAATTTAGCGGCGGCAATTTATCGCCGTCCCGCCACCTCTCTTACTCGTGGGCTTGGCTGAAGCAGGCCAGTTCTTTGCGCTGGGCCAGCTGACCATTTGATGGCTGCTGTTTGCTGCTCTACAGACCTTTTGTCTGAACATTTTTCTGTTTCTCAGTTTTTAAATAAATATTGAACTTTGGGTTTCACCTGCAGTAGGATCTCTGTCTCTTTTCTGACAGCACGGACTGACCAGAATAATGGATTCAGCGGGTGAGGAGTTTGTCAGATCAGCCATCGCTCACCAAGGAGCTCTTTTCAACCATTCAAGAGGTTGAAACCGTAACTGCCAAAATGGCTGAATTAGGTGGCCGCTTTTGCGAACTTCAAGACGTTATGTCATTATTGACGTCAGGGGCTCCCCTCTCTCTCACTGCAAGCCCAAGCTGCATGCCATCAACCCGTCCTTGTATGATGATCCTAATTCATGTCAGGCGTTTTTGTCTTAATGTTCGCTGGTGTTGTCGATATGCCACTGAACGATTAAAGGTTGCTTACGTCATTACTTTGTTGACAGGAAAGGCTTGTGAGTGGGGGACTGCCGTATAGGAACGCATGTGCCTCTTTCTGCACTGATTTTAAGGAGTTTCGTGCAGAGATGACAAGGCTTTTTGACCACTCTGTTAAGGGAGATGAAGCTGCTTCCAAGCTACTGTGACTCTGTCAGGGAGGCTGTTCAGTAAATGAATATGCCGTTCTATTCAAGACTTTAGCAGCTTCCCGCGATTGGAATGAGGGGGCGCTGCAAGCTATGTTTCGGGAGGGGCTTAATTTTGACATTCAGAATGAGATTGCTATCTACGATCTGACCCAGGACCTGGAGGACTTTATCAATCTGGCTACACTGGTTGAGAGTCGCCTCCGCTTGTGTCAGCGTCGTTTGGCCCCCCGCTCTTCTTGGAGGCTAGAGGAAACCCAACCATCCAAAAGCCACTCTCCTCCTCAGTCACCCCTGGCTGAACTGGAGCCCATGCAATTGGGGCGGCTTTGGTTGTCTGCTCAAGAGAAACAACAAAGGCTTGTTCAACGCCAAGGCCCACTAGTTAAGTGGGGAGTCCTGGTGGGCACTTCTCCTCTTTTCTTCCCTCAGCCATGCACTTAATTCCCCACCACTATCACCTATCAAGATTCCGTCCACTCCTGCAAGGCCCTGATCGATTCTGGTGCTGAAACCAGCTTTTTGGACTGCAGCACAACCAAGAGCTGGGGAATACCTGCCATTACCCTCTCCTGTCACTGTCTGGGGTCTCTCTGGTCATCCTGTAGCCACCATCACCCACACCACCCCCTGTGTAAGTCTTGTTGTGTCGGGCAATCACTGTGAGTCTGTTGTGCTGTTCCTCCTGGAGTCCCCACATGCTTGTCTTGTTCTGGGGCACCCATGGTTGGCTCAGCACAGCCCTCATGTGGATTGGTCCCGCAACCAGATTATATCTTGGAGTCAATCTTGCCTTGCATGCTGCTGTCTGTGTCTCCTGTTTTGCAGGTTGAGGTGGCTGATCTCACCAGGGTCCCGGGGGAGTACCATGATCTGCAGCTGGTTTTCAGCAGGTCCCGGGCCACCTCGCTCCCTCCTCACCGGCCGTTTGATTGTACTATCGACCTCCTCCCTGGCACTTCTCCTCCCAGTGGTCGTCTCTTTTTCCTGTCAAGTCCAGAACGAGAGGCTATGGACAAATACATTCAAGAATCCCTCAAGGCCGGTCTCATTCGTCCCTTGTCTTCCCCTGCTGGCGCTGGGTTCTTCTTTGTTAAGAAGAAGGATGGCTCTCTGCGTCCATGCATAAATTACAGAGGTTTGAATGATATTACAGTTAAAAACAGGTACCCCTTGCCTTTAATGTTGTCTGCCTTTGAACTCTTACAGGGAGCCAAGGTCTTCACTAAGTCAGACCTCCGCAATGCCTATCATCTTATGCATTCGCGAGGGCGATGATTAAAAGACAGCCTTCAATACCCCCACAGGACACTATGAATACCTGGTCCTTCCCTTTGGGCTTACTAAAGCCCCCGCTGTCTTCCAGGGCATGGTCAATAGCGTGTTGGGGGCATGATTAACCAGTTTGTCTAATTGTTAACTGGGTTTTATTGTTTCAGCTGTGGAGATTAAGCCTGATCCGGCCAAGGTCAAGACTGTTGCGGAGTGGCCAGTCCCCGGCACTAGAAAGGCTCTGCAGCGTTTCTTGGGTTTTGCCAACTTCTACCAGCGATTCATCAGGAACTTTGGCCAGGTAGCTGCACCCTTAACGGTGCTCACCTCAATTAAGGTACCGTTTACCTGGAGTGCTCAGGCTCAGGAGGCCTTTGATAATTTAAAGTCCCGGTTTATCTCTGCTCCTGTTCTCTCCATTCCAGATCCTGAATGGCAATTTATTGTTGAGGTGGATGCCTCTGATGTTGGGGTAGGCGCAGTCTTTTCCCAACATTCCCCTAAGGATGAGAGAGTGCACCCCTGTGCATTTTTCTATCATCGCCTTAACCCAGCTGAGCGTAATTACGACATTGTCAACCGGGAGCTACTGCTGGTTAGGTTGGCCTTGGGTGAGTGGCATTACTGGTTGGAAGTGTCAGCACAGCCCTTTTTGGTCTGGATGGATCATAAGAATTTAGAATATATCCATATCCGTTCGGCCAAGAGGCTGAGCTCGCGCCAGGCTTGCTGGGCACTCTTCTTTGATCGATTTGACTTCACCCTTTCATACCGGCCCAGGTCCAAGAACATGAAGCCTGATGCTCTATCACGTCAGTTCAAGCGCCTGGGAGAGGAGTCTCCAGCCGATGTCATACTCTCTAAGGGGGTGGTCTTGGGGGCCCTCTTCTGGGACGTTGAGCAGCGGGTGGAGGAGGCCGGACGAGGGGTGAAAGTGCCAGATGGGTGTCCGGCGGGTCAGTTGTTCGTGCTGGAGGCGCTGCGCCTTGAAGTCCTTCAGTGGGGTCATGAGTCTAGGGTTGCCTGCCATCCAGGATTCAGGAGGTTTTTTTTGGTGGCCCTCAATTGGCCAGGGCATCAGGCAGTTTGTATTGGCTTGCTTAATTAGTGCCCAGAACAAGGTCTCCAATCATCCCCCCGTTGGTTTACTCCAACCTTTATCCATTCCCTCACGTCCCTGGTCACACTTTTGTTTCTGGCTTACCACCTTCAAGAGGTTACACCGTTATTCACACGGTGGTGGATCGCTTCTCCAAGGCGGTTCATTTTGTCCCCCTGCCCCCTGCTGAGATTCAAGTCATCTTGTCTTGTTTATTTTTCCCTAGTCGTACCATTTAAGCGTTCCTGTCATTTGTCTTTTTGTTTTTATCTGTCTGCCCTCTAGGATTTCCCCCTGTTCTCTGCCTTGGCTCTACTCTGCGCGGACTCTCTTCTTGTCACGGCAGCCCCACCCCCTCTCCCTCCTTTGGTTTTCACCTGCAGTTGGATCTCTGTCTCATTCCTGACCATTTCTGCAGATCCTTTACAATAAAGGAACATATTACATTTCTTATACATTCTCAGGTTATGGATTGTTTTATAAATACCATTCTATGACTCAGAGTCTGCCACTAGGCATAAATACATTAGTTATATTGAGCCCTCCACATCTTTAGGGTTAAAAATGTACTTCCATTATCTGGTATCAATCTATTTTTAGTGTACTTAGTTAAAATAACAGACAATTCCAGGAACTTGAGTAGGGACAATGATATGTGATATATTTAATTTAGCTATATAATTTTTCAGAGGCAAAAAAAAGACATTTTTCACATGCAAAAATAAATCACATAGACCATCATGTTAAAAAATAAGCCAAAAAAGAGAAAACATACATGTTTTTATAAATTACCAAATCCTTCCAGCTGAAAAGGATATTTTGTGGGGATCCAATCAGAAGACACTGTTCTCTTGCTCTTACCATAGCAATAACACAGCAGCAATGAGGACCCATCTGTATTCCTAGGAAAACTCAAATGAGTTCATTGCTCTACCAGTTTGGTCCCTAAGCAAGACCAACCATTGATAGTGTGGTAAAGATCGATTGCTGTATCAACATTATTGTCCCCAATGGCAGCAATATTTTCTTATAAATTAATATATGGGGACTATGAAAAATTCATGCATGGCATGTGGAAGCAGGATGACAGGATATGCAGTCATACACACAAGGTACATACACACAAACACAAAGTTACTCACAAGGGTTTGATTTCCACGTTAGCAGCAGACCTGTACAGCAGTCTGAAATAGGCATAATTTAGGCACTGAATTAACTACAGATACACACACAGATGCCATCTTTCTTTCTGTAGCTTGGTAAACACAGAAGGCAACACACTTATTCTGCTTTAATTTGTTTGTCTTGCTCATTGATTAATTTTTTTTCCACTATAAATTTAATCCTGTGAGCTAGGCTGCATATTATGGTAAACATACATGACATATTCTGTTTGTAGAGATTGACAAACAATTCATTACTAGATTATTGCAGCACTCTTGCACACTTTTGGCAGGGACTACTGACTCATATGCTTGTGTTCTGAAATTAAATGAAAGGTCTGCTTTTAAACCCGCAGGGCTCGATGTAATCACTGTTTCACAAAGCTGTTCAAGACAGGACAATCTACTAATCACTGAATCCATAATATTTCATTTGTATTCCTGACCCTATTTTCAATCTTACATGTCAGTTTGTCTCCCATGTCTCAGTTACATGTCAGTACCTCTGAAAAACAGAAACACACACCCAGTGGCCACTTTATTTTGTAACCTTTGCTAGTACAAGGTTGGACCTCCTTTGGCCTTGAAACATTGTGTCATAGATTCAAGAAGGTACTGGAAATATTTCCATTCTACCACACCCCAAATGTGCTTTGCTGGATTAAGATCTGGTGACTGTGGAGGCTATTTGAATACCACAAACTCATGGTTATGTTTAAGAAACCAGTATAAGATGATATGACCTTTGCGACATGCTGTGTTATTCTGCTATAAAAAAGTCAAATAGAAGATAGGTACGCTGAGATGGAACCATTGATTCAGAGCAGGATGAATCCATGTGTTCACATTCTGACCCTACCATATAAATGTCTCAGCAGAAATTTATCAGACCAGTAGTGTGTAGTCCTTCTGCTTCTGGGTTCAATGTATTGTTTCTTTCTGCATATCATGGTGAATATCATAGTGAAAAGTTTAACACTATGCTTTTCACACTGTGCTTAACCCCTGCCTATTTATGTTATAGACCCTGATTTTAACACCCAGCAGAGTAACGTTACACATTTGTAATTTAGAAAAATAGTTTGCACCACATTTTACCCAGGGTTATAAAACCCTTTGCTGAAGCAGGATTAGCACTGCTATTGCAGGGTTAACTATCTATTGCCGTGCCAAATGTGTGCAGTGTAAAAAAAGCTGGGTTAGAATATTATGACTGAGTGCTCATCAACAGACACCCAATTAAAAGTAGATCAGCACGAGCCGCATATCATGAGCTGTGTACAGTCACAGCTCACAGAATAGGGCCAGAAAACGCCTGAAGTGTGACAAGCCCTCACTTGCAATTTAGAAGGGTTAACACCATGTTTTACCATGTTTTATGTCCTTTAATACAGGACGTGGAATTGCGACATGTTTTCTTACTGGGACCTTTAACAGTTAACTCAGGGTCATTCTAAATCCCAGATAATTGGAATTCTGGATGATCACATTTCACATTGTTCGAACTTTAATAGGAGTTAAGCATTAATCCTGGGTTTTCATGTTATGACGTTTCACAATACACACTCCTAAACCCTGGGTTAATGTTCATATTTGCATAATTGCGGTGTTAACAGTCATGATTGTATACAGTGCACGGCCACTAAATAAATGCTTGCCTGTCCTGCACATTTGCATGACTAAGTAAACAAGTCACTAAAAAGTCATTCTTAAACATCAGGGGTACATCTAACTGATGTGAAAGAACAAGACATTTATTTCAAGCAGTCATGCGCAGTATTTCTCCAATCATGACTGTTTACACTGCAAATATGCAAATACGAATGTTAACCCAGGTTTTAGGAATGTACAATATGAACCGGCAGATCATGAATACCTAGGTGAATACCTAAGTGTTTGTAGTGACTGAAAACAAGAAACGAGAACATGGTAATCCAAACGAAAGATATTTAATAAAGAAGACACACAAACACTTAACCATCAAATTATAGAAATGTTAACAACAAGTGCAACAGCAGCGTGACTCAATGAGATAATAAGATACATAGAACAACGAGAAAACCATGCAATCCAACAATAACCGACAAACTTAACATCCAGACAGGGAACTTATATAGTGTTACTAATTAGAGTGAAACAGGTGATGATGGTTTGCAAACAGGACGTGCGTAAAAACAGGAACAAACAGAAATAGACAAAAGACTTCCGAAATAAGAGTCTGTACACGTAATACTAGGGTAATCTCTTAACCTCTGACACAGTATGGAAAATGTTAAATGTAAAATACCTGTGATTTAGAATGACTGAAGGTTAACTATTTAAGGTGTGAAAAGCCCTCATGTATCTATGTGTGGATACAGCCTTCCATCTAAATGGAACATTAAAATATAAGGGAAAATATATTGACGCCTCACTAAAGTTTATTACGCTATTTTGAAAGTTTGAAATATTTACTGTTATACAATAACATACAATAAAATTCAAACACCAAATATACAATAAAGGAATATTGCCGAACACAACATTTCAGATTTGTTTTTGCAAGAGCTCTGTCTAAACTATGTTTAAAATTAGACCTATAATTAGATCTATAATAGGCTTGACTGACCACATTAAAACAAGATATTACCACTAAACAAAGTAATATCTAGGGAAGGTGATGTACGCTAATGATCTAAGGCTCACGTAATTTTGCTATTGAGAAAGACGCAGAAGAGTAATTACTACCATCTAATCTGAGTGTCATGACCACAAGGGAGTTACACAATCTGAAATTAGTCGTCATTTATTCAACATTCAATATGAAACTATCAGCTGCCTAAGCACTCATCTGATTTAAAACAACACCTGTTATATTTATCTTGTAATTGATACTGTACAGATATCATACTGCGTATCAAAGTCAGAGAAGCTAGAGCAGCTTGATTAATGCTGATGATAACTGTTAGCATGTTGTTCTGTCTCATACAGTACTGCTGTGCAACCATTCTTCAGTGGTTCATGCTGTGCAAGACATGATTGTTAACTAAAGATGCTGCAACTTACTCTTCAGGTCTAGCCTTATGCAAATTTGCATTTAAATAATAGACTTCTACTCTATATTTTGATGTTGTAATGACTAATAATGCATATATAGTTTCACCCATATTTGCCATTGCTCTGTGGTTATTTTTCTCATGAGCTAAATGGTCTTTTTGCGATATTTGTTGGCCAAAAATGAGTTTGATACTTTTGTATGTTTTTTTTAGTTAAAGTTGTATTATGAATAGTTCAAATGTTTAAAGTCACTATGAAATCAAAATATACCTTTTTTAATTTATGTGTCCTTACAATGTTTAATCAAATTCTAAAAGTGTACTTCCTTTCTGCAATCTGATGGCTTGGGCAGAGCCAAAGTTATTAACCATTCCCCTTCAAATGTAGTTTTTTGCAAGCTTTGTAACGCCTACTTCTCTAGAGCCAATCAATTCCCAGTTGATAAAACAAGCCACGCTCTTAATTTTTGTTTTACTTTGACAAAAACAAATTTGGTTCAAAAGCCTATATTAGATCATTTTTGTGGTCAAAGTAGAATGTGCATTATACATATTCATGGTTTCACATTCCTGTTGTGCCAGCATCCTAAAGAGCAGAAACACTGTGCTGGTGTGACATTGAGAGATGTTCGTTTGGGAGAGGAGAGTTTGATCATGAGGGGGTGACACACACAGTGTGAGTTTGAAGACAAAACTAACTTACAATAGCAGAGAATCACTTCACAGCGGCAAATAAAGACATCTCTTCCATCTCTCTCTCTATTTCTCATTTATCTCTGATTTTATTTACTCCTGTTCCTCCCCTCTTACACACACACATTTTCCTACTTTCTCCTCTTTTTCTTTCTGTATGACCTTGAATGAAAACTTCAAATTTACCCTCGGGAAAGAAAAATCATAAATCCGTTCTCTTTTATATCTCAGTTGTTTTTCTTAGACAGCAATGTAATTAAATTGAGAAATTTGAGAAATCTGCTGATTCTCAGATACGTGGAGTTGCAGAAGAGATTTGAACATCCTAAACTGTGTTGAGAAATGACTTCTAGTCTGCTAGATCAGATATATCAGATATGAACTCAAAATGCCTTACCAAATTGTTATTTAACTATCTGTGCAATTCCACCTGCAGTAATTGTATTGCACATTAATTGTGTCATTATATATTACAGTATATAAACAATTGTTTTACATTTTAGGAGAAACATCTGAGAAAGAGTTATGAGTTATACTTGAACTGAACATCATGTCTCTGAAGCTTTAAAAAATAACTTTAGAGCATTCAAATGTTTCTTTGGATAGCATCCATGAACAGAATCAGACTAAACCTGTCCATAACTGTCACGAGTGAATCAGACACAGCCGATTAAGACACGATGAGCCTGTCCATAACTGTCACGAGTGAATCAGACACAGCCGATTAAGACACGATGAGTCTGTTTCCGTGGTTGAGATGAGTGTGTGTGTGCTTTTATAGTGTCCTTGATTGATATCAGGTGCAGGTGATTAGTACTCCGGTGAATGTGATCGCTAAATGGGTGGAGCCTGGTGCTTCTATGACAATATTATATTATATTATAATAATTATTATATTATATAAAACACACATATAATATTTATGTGGCCAAATACAGCCATAACAAAACAACCTTAACTAAGCTAATACTTAATAACAGAAAGTGAATTTGATGTATTCATTATAATATACATTTTTATCTATTTAAAATGAAATTTAGTAGACAAGAAAACCAAAAAACATTGTTTCTGAGTATGTGCAATCCCTGGGATCGAATCCATGACCTTGGCGTTGTTGACGCCATGCTCTAACAGCTCAGTGGTTACAAAAGATACTTAAAGACAGGAGAGCAAGAGACCCAAATGTAGAAAAAAATATGACTTAGATGAACTTTAACTTTACGACTTAATCTTTTTTTAAAGGAAATGGATGACAGCGTACTTGAAAGCTAATATGATTTGTCCTGCAATGACTGCCTCTGAACCTGTTCTTTAAACTGATGAGCTGAGAGTTTGACAACCAAAGCATGAAGGCCTGAAAATGTGAGCACAATTGGTTTAAAAAATATGTGCAGGAATTTCATTGATCTGAAGTGTAAATTTACATTTATTCTGCCCACCCTTCACAATGAAAAATACAGGAAGGAACCAGAAAACACTGTCAATGCCTGTTTCAAATGATACATTTGAAAAACAGATTTAAATCTGATCAAATCAACAACAGCTTCTAAAATGTTTTATTACTGGACTGCACAATTAAACATTTACATCATAAGGCAACACTATTTTATATTCTTAAAGGAAACACTCTGTGTAAATCTCACCTCATAGTTTTCTTCATTTGTTTAAGGCTGAGACTTTCTCTTTACCACATAAATTCTGCATCACCTTTTTGCCAGCCATGAACTCTTGAGATTCTTTAAAGAAATTTGGCTCACATTTTGTTGTCCTCAAGTTTCTCAAACAATTCAATGTGAAGGTATCATTTTATTTAAAAGTTTGTTATAATAAAGTCATAATCTTATAGGTTTGGTTGAAAATCTGAAATCTTCTTATAATCTCTGTCTTTCTACAAAATATAAGAAACAATATCAGTTATGAAGCGCTACAGTATGAAGCTACATTTGCAGTTCCTGAAGGAAAAAACAGTGCTCGTAAGGCACCAGAAGAACAGTGTAAGTGTTAAAGAACAATGTTTTGGTGTATTGGCTTAGCTTTAGCCTTCAGGTTTATGTAAATAAAATGCTGCACCAGAGCTGCCTTGTCATTATCAAGACCCTAATCCCAAGTTCTATTCGCATAAAGGTGTTGTAAATGGTTAAATATATATAAGACGACCAATTACAATTCAGTATGCAAACAGATGTAATAAAGAAGACCAACTCAGTATGCAGATATTACAATGACATTGTTTAATTTATTTAAGGATCACAAAAACACAAGTACATAGCATACCTAAGAAACTATCCACAAAGCAATATTTTGTGTTTGTTAGCAGTCTAGGTGAATGAATGTCAAAATTTAGATAAAACCATCAAGTATGGTAAAGCTATACTTACTCACTGGCACATCTTACCCCACTTGTTATTTACTTGGTGTAAGAAAAAAGTAAAAGCTCAGTTAAAATGAAAAAAACTCAGGCTGTTGTTACAGAGCTCCAAATACTGTGTGCCAGACTTTGAGAATGATATTAAGGGTTGAAACATGACCTTTGTTTATAGCAGGTCAGTGTCCCTTGTCTTAATCCACATTTTAAGCAATTTAAGTTGTAAAGTTCTGACAGTGGCAGCAGGGCCCTAAGCACAGCTGTGCTGCTCTATTTTCAGACAACCCGTCCATTCATTATTTACACTGCATCAGTTTCCTGCATAAGTAATTGGAACCATTAATGCATAATTTGGCAGATTAATGAGTTTTAATTAAGCAAGTGTTTTATTGTGCTGTTAATTAGGCTTGCTGGGCAATGAGGCTGGGGGCGTGGCTTGTTTCTAATCACTCTTTGTCTAATTAAACAAAGTAAAAAAACAATTGTATAGATACTGTACAACTTAGTTTAGAGCTTACAGATACAAGACTTACATATCTTGTTGGTGTATATTACTAGCTTATACACCAGTAAAAATATTTCCTGTAGGTCTTGTATGGTATTGTGAGAAACACTAGTGAAGTTACCATTATGTTTTTTAGAATTCCAAAGGTCAATGTGTCAAACCAACAAATACAAAATACAGCTCTCTTTGTTTATGTCTAAAATGGAAGATAAAGCTCTAACCTTAAGCAAAATTTTGAGAAACACAAGAGAGAGAGAGGACTTTCTGTTTTGGGTTGACTATTGCAGTAAGACACCTTTGGTTCAAAGCCACATTTAGTTCAATCTTTCAAACCGTATAAATGAGATCTGATATAGAGACTTCAAATACCTGACTAAATAATCACCAAAGTGATTTATGACAAAGAAGTTTGTGGATGATTAAAGTTATCAATTCAACAACAATTTTGTTTCAGTTAGATCATTTAATTATTTATTGTCTTGATTGTCATCAGCTAACATCTAATCTCAAAGACAATTTAATATCACTAAATTTCCACAATCCAAAATCACACAATTTCTTTTGAAGCATTTTTCTGAGCCAGAAAAGATGGTCCTAGGCTGAAATCTTATCTTGATAGATGAAAGAGTAAATCTGTCCACATTCTCAAAGGTTATGGCCAGGGTGCATCATCTGACAGTTAAATGCATATTTTACACAAGACTGGAAGTCGCTTTTTAATACTGTAAGACCTAATCTAATTTATGTTCTGTTTTCTGAGTTCTAAGTTCTCTGTACAGCTGTTTGAAAAGATTCCTGCATCATTATTTTTTACCAGTCTACTAGTGATTTTTGACCAGAATAAGCTGTAATGTTGAATCAAGAATTTTTGCCATTTAGTAAAAGTGTCTGGCTACAGGACACTAATCTGTACAGAAATCAGGGTCCTGTCTATTCTGTTAGACAGTGCTAGTTCTAAGCTTTTGAGAAAAATCCTTCATCTCAGTTTGTCTGTTGCGTTATTCCATACACCACCCACTTAAAGCCCAAGAAATGGCCATTCTATGAAGGAAACTGTGTTGCTGGCTTTTAAAAAAAAAGACAGAGGAGTCCTGCTGGAACTACTAATAGGGCAAGACATCAGATGTAGTCTGCGCCCTTTGTCTGTGAGTTGGCAATCCTAGTGCACACAAGTAGACATCTGTGGGCATACTGAAAGGGAGTGGGCAGCAGGCAAGTGTCTCACTAAAAGAAACACAGGCCTATATTTCTCTCTGACTGTGTCACTGTGCAAACTTTATTTATGAACATCTTTAAATAAGAGACGTTTATCTGGGTGGGATGCAAAACCTACAGGCACTGATGTTACGTAAACTGATCGGTCAGTTTTTGATAAGAGATGATTACTGCCTCATAGTAGCTTAACTCAACATTTTTTTTCTTGCAGACTTGCTACACTAAATATATGGCTGCTGTAAAACACAGCATAACAGTGTAATTGAGGACGGAGGAAGCGGGGACAGGTAATACAGAACTAGGAGCACTTACACTAATAATAGGCAGTGAGCTTTCTCCAGTATTTTAGAGCAGCAGGGTGCTTTTCTGATGTGTTAATGTGATGATGGAGACAAATGAGGCCGTGCGTTCATGAGGAGGCATAGAACAAGAACCCTGTTGTACAGAGCAGAGCATGAGGTATAGGAGCTCCTGTCTAACTGAACAACTGCACAGGAAGCCAGGCCTGTGATTTCAGATGTGACAAGTAATCCCTTGTGGCTTCAACCGTTTGTCCAGATACATAACAATTTTATAATTAAACTACACATTTAGGCATTCTGAGACATTCTCCATTCACATTAACTAAAAAGACTATATTGTTTCTTTATCTCTCACATATTACATATGTGAGACATATTACATTCCACACTATCAATAGAAATGCACACCCCACCCAGCTGGCCTGACATCCCCCAATCCCCCCCCCAGGAATAGCAAGTCTGATGAACTTGCCACCTGCCTGATAATGTTTTTCTCCATCTCTGTTTTTTCTGCAGCTGGAGAGAGAAAGAGAGAGATGCTTTAAGATGCTGTGATAAGGATCCGGAGCATGTGTTTTGTACAGCTGCTCTGAGCGTGATGCAGAGGGGAGATCGCAACTCTCCATAGGTGACACAAAAACACTTCAGAGGGCTGCCACACAATGCCTACAGTGGATCACTGTCTTCTAAAAATGGGACACGAGATAATGACCTGCCAGTCAAAGTGTTGGACAGGTAAAGAAGGTAAAGAAAGGAACTGATGTGACTTGAAACACAGAAGGTTAGGGGAAGAGAAAGAAAGAGAAAATAATTGAAACAGAGATAATTGGGACCTGAAAATTGGAACAGCTATGCACTGCAAAATTCACTGTTGGTACATAAGGTACTTCAGAGTGCGCTCTGAGTTCTCATAAGGGAATAAAACACCATCCATCATTTTAGAGGTCACACATGATCCAAGGCCAGCCTTACAGGGTAGACACAGTTACTACAAGAGATATCAGACCTCTGAGGTTCACACTGAAAGTCATAACCAGTGGACCACAAAAGAAAGAGGATCTAAACTTTACCACAAGGCCTTTGGACAGTCTTAAATTTATTATTTTGCATTGCTATTTAATGACGTACATAAAGTACATAAAATTACTGTATATTGGATACAGTATATTGAATGAATGAATGAATTAATTAATTAATTAAAATAAAAAGTGTGGATGAATCACCATGCAAAAACAATTATTTTCAGTAAACCTTGCTATTGTAGAAATATTATATTTATGGTGATCCTTAAATAATTTCCTCTTAGTAACAGGGTTTCCAAAACAAAATATGTAAAACTGATATTCGACAGGACATGTCAGGTGATCCATGTGTAAAATTAATTTTTTTAAATGATTGGAGTTTTTCTCCTGTGAATGCTTTTAAATATATTCATTTCTTTAGCACTAAATATGTAGAAATACGAACAGCAGTACAAGCCTGCACAAATCTGGTTTCTATTGACCCTGTGAGCTTGCCAGAGCCCCTTAACAGTAGCGAGTAGCAAACAGCAGAATCTGTTTTAATTGTCATGTATAAAATTGAGTGCAGAGCGTGGCCTTGTACCTGACTGACTCACAAAGGTCAGATAATCACTGGCTGGAACTCACAGATTCTTAGCGCACTGTATGTGGTATTCTTACTTTATGTACTATGTTACATACACAGCACAAACTTGTTGCCCATGTGTACATCTCTGCCTCAAATTAGTTTTTTTATGGGACATATTTCTGTACAGTGACCCCCTTATAAATCATTGAGGTTATATAGTGATGGTCGTGTTGTGTATCCCAAGCTCCCTATTTAACCAAAATGTGTTCTGGATAGTCAGGTCTCCTTCCCTTTGGCATTTTAATATTTAGCAGCTAAATATCAGCTTGTAATGAAAAGGTGAAAATTGTTGTCCTGGCAACCTCAAGCTGAACTAGAGTAGTGTTATGAGCAACAGGTTTTCCTGTGCGTGATTTTAATGCACTGAGAGCAGAACAGATTATTCTTCCATTTTTTTATTTATCTATCCATTTACTAACTTACTCATTCATTTATTTATTAACTCATTCAGTTATATTTGGTATACTGATTTTTTTGCCTTGTACAAAAGCAAATTACAGAACTCCCGAAGCTACACAATGTATAACAACAGTAAACAATAGCTAGTAAACACAGGCAAATAATAAATTATAACTAGACAGGTACATCGTCTGAAGAAAATGTGAGTGGTGCTTGCTGTGGCAAAACTCAGGAATGTTTAAACGATGTTAACATGTTTTAACATGATGCTAGCATGATTTAACACAATGCTAGTATGATTTAGCATGACGCTAGCATGACTTAGCATGATGTTAGTCATATGTCACGATGCTAGATCACGATGCTAGTTTGATAGATATACTAATATATGGCTTATTCATGATGTTCGGAGGTTGCTAGGGTGATCTAAGTGGTTGCTAGGGTGTGGACAGGAAGTTGCACAAGACTCGAAATAGCTAACTCCCATGTTTCCCATGTCTCTTTGATGTTCTGGTGCTGAGATATAGCTAATTCATGTTGTTTGCTAGGGTGCTCTAAATGGTTGCTAGGTCATGGTTGGACAGTTTCCATGGTAATAATTAAAGATTACTTGCAAGTCTAAGTCAAAAGAGGCCACCCACTTGTATCTACGATGTTCTGATACCTCTCACCTTTTTAAATAGAAGTTAATGGGGTGGTTGTTCAGGTACTGTAACTGATTGCTAGGGCATGGCTATAAAATTAAAACTATTTGTTGCTGCATACTTAGCCAAGCGATATGAGCCCACTCTCAAGTCTTTACGACATTCTTTGCTTCGCAAGCATCACTAATAAAGGGGATTTACAGTAGTTTTAACAAATACAATTAAAGCTCAAAACTATTTTGTTACAAATCTGCAAAAATCAGTTATTAAGCAAGTACATAGAGCAGTGTTCAAAATGATCTCCTTGTCATACCCCGATTCACAACAGTGGGTCAAGTTTAAAATAATGATTTACAGTTGGAGCTGTTGTCTCTGATTTAGCAGGTAATATCAGTTTGATTACATTCGTCTGCATGGTTACGTCATATCTGTAAGTAGAAAGAAGACCTGGCTACTATATTGTGTGTGTGGGTGCTGAGGATGCTGGAGTGTTTGAAGATTGTGAAATTTTATGTTTTAAACAGAGGTGGCTATAAAGAGGCAAACACAGATAAATGTGTGATGCTGTATGATCCTGTAAATATGCAAATATATAAATGTGCATAAAGTAAATATGCAATAAAAGAGGACAGGCAGCATAACAATATTTATATACATTTATATGACATGTATTCATTTAAATCATTTATTTATTCTGAAATGTTTACATCATTGTAGTTAACATTATGTGAAAAAAGTGACATATTTGCCAGATATGGTAACCCATAGCCGAAAAGAGACCTCATTTAACATTTATCTCATCACTGGTGAGGAGTGAACACACACTGCAAGTCGTGAACGCACACACATCCCCGGAGCAGTGGGCAGCACACTACTGCCCCCGGGGAGCAATCAGGGGTTAGGTGCCTTGCTCAAGGAATCAAACTAGCAACCTTCTGTTTCCAAGTCCGACTCACTAACCAGTAGGCCAATGAAACAGAGAAAATTGTCATCAATTTAACTGCTCCGAAGGCTTTTGTGAGACTGTCGTTGTCCAGCAGGTAAAAAAGTCCCTCAGCAATGTTAGAGCTGTTGTCCAGAGGGTCTGCTGACAGCACAAAATTTACTGCCTGCAGGGTTGCCCAAAGATTGCAGAATTTTTAAAACACACAAACTTCCATTCTTCCAGGGAAGATGTCTCACACACAGCCTGCCACACACACACACACAGAAACTACAGAAGGGGTACTAACTGGTTTAGTCTAGGCACGTTCTTAGGTCTTTTTTTTGAGCAAGCTGTGTCTTGAGATATGGAGACAGGTAGAAGCTCACCCTTTTACACAAACACACAAAGGTATGTGTTTAGTTATGCCTCTTTGAGCGCAAACAGCAAAATGTCTTTAGATAATTGGGCACAGTTTCATTTGGAGGAAGTAGAGATTAATGTGTTGATTCATTGACGTCACATATACTTTGGTCACTTATGTAACAATTTTTCTTATGTAACAATTTCTCATGATGGCATCTTTTAATATACATTCAGTATGAGGGATTTACAGTATATTTGGTGATTTATTGTATTACTTTTATGAAAAGGATGCACTTTTATTATTTGATTGTCCCAGATGTTAAAGCAGAAACACAGTTTCATCAATAAAAATATAATATATAGAAAAATCTAGTCTTATCAAGCCAGACCTTTAACAAAATAGCAAAAGATCTGGTTCACATCTTTATTAGCCAAAAAACACCTACATAGACAGGAAAAGACTGTCTGACTGACAGTTAATGCAACCAATCATGTTATTTTATTGTTGTTGTTTATAATGTGCCATTTAGGAGCAGTTATACATAACACCAGAATAATAGTAAACAAAGGTAAAAAATTTTATAGACTCTGTGAACAGAATTTCTGCCCTTCTTACAGCAATAACTATATACTAATATATATATATATATATATATATATATATATATATACACACACACACACACACACACACACATATAGTTATATACAGTTATATACATATATTTGTATTTAGACACACCTGTGGCAAGTAACAGGTGTGGGCAATATAGTAATCACACTTGCAACCAGTTAAAATGGAGAAAAGTTTACTCAACCATTGTGTTGTCACACTGAGCATGGAGAAAAGAAAAAAGTGCAAAGAGTTGTCAGTGTATTTGAGAGAAAAAATTGTGGGAAAACATGGACAATCTCAAGGCTACAAGTCCATCTCCAGGGATCTTAATGTTCCTGTGTCCACTGTGTGCAATATCATCAAGAGGTTTACAGCCCATGGCACTGTAGCTAACCTCCCTGGACGATGAGCAAAATTAATGAAAAATGACAAAAAAATATTGTTTGAATAGCAGTGGTGGAAAGAGTATGTATACTCAATTACAAGTACTGTTACATTGCTGAAATTATACTCAATTACAAGTAAAAGTACTGATATTAAAAAGTACTTAAGTACAAATTACTTTTCATAAAAACTACTCAGGGTACTAATGACTTTTTAGCTGGTGGTATTTATTGAATTATCCATAATTGGTGAATCAGACAAGATCCAGACAATAAAACACATTTTACAAACACATTTAAAGATACTATAAACACTTTTAAAACTTTGTAAACAGCATTAACTAAACTGTCTGGTGTGGTTTATATACGAATCACAGAACAACACCCCTAAACATATATATATAAAACATAAAAATAAATAAAACAACGTCACAAAATTGAAGTTGTAAGTCTTCTTGCCGTTATGTGTTTTATAATAAAAATACTTATGTATTTTTTGAATTATACAAATTAAATTATAGGTTATTTTCCATTCCATTAAGATATTAAAACAAGTACACAGTAAGCAATGAAATAAGAACAAATAAACAAATTCGGAATTAATCAATACAGTCTGTATTACAATGATGATGGATGTTCTAGTGATGATTATCTTATCAATAGCGTGACACAATTATTTTACAAAAACAATGTTTTGCTATCGTGAGTATAAAGACTACAGAAATATACATAAATAAAAAAAGACCCTTTACAGTTTCAAATGATGCCTTTCTCTTAACTGTACGATCAAAAAAGGATTTAATTAGAAAAAAAGCAGCAAAACGCACCAACGCCTTTGCCGACTTGAGGGGATTAAAATCACTTGCAAATTATGGAGAAACTTTGCTATTAACCTAATCACGCGAACCGAACCGTCAGAAACTACAGAACAAATCTGCCTAGTGCCTAAACATATTAATAAATAAATAAAATATCACACATATAGAGTTATAAGTCTTCTTACCATTATGTGTTTTTTTAGATTAGAGGCTGAAGTCTAAACCGAAATCACAGCAGATGGCAGACATTGTTTACACTGCATCAGCACACTGTCCCCTTTCCTTCCTCTATAGGTGAACAGCTCCTCCAGGCGTGGCCATTGGCACTCATCCTCTGCTATTTCTTCGTCATTTCTGCATTCTTCAGATTCATTATTGCTGTCTTGAATCTCCATGTGTCAATCAATAACTTCTTGACTGTACGATGACAGTCAGCTCACGTAAATCTGCAGATGCCTTGACTGTGTGAATTGTATCATTAAATCTGATAATTACCAAAGATTTCTGGGGTGCAACATAGTGACCAGTGTCAGAACCAGAGGTCATGGGTCTTCCAGCAAGACAATGACCCGAAACACACTTCAAAAAGCTTGTAGAAATGGTTACAAACAAAACGCTGGAGAGTTCTGAAATGGCCAGCAATGAGTCCAAATCTGAAACCCATAGAACACCTGTGGAGAGATCTCAAAACAGCAGTTGGGAGAAGGCATCCATCAAATCTGAATGACCTGGAACAGTTTGCAAAAGAAGAGTGGTCCAAAAATCCAGGAGAGGTGTAAAAAAAACATTTATGGTTACAGGAAGCGTGATTTTAGTTATTTTTTTCCAAAAGGGGTGCTACCAAATATTAATTATATATTGTTATATATTGTTATATTGTTTTTAGTGTTGATCCCATGCAAACAAAAACCATAAACGTGAGTACCAAAACATTTGCAACAGCAACAATTTTCTGAGAGAAGGGTTGCATTTTCTGACAGAATGATTTCTGTCTGTAAATGTAAATCTAATATATCAACCACAGTAATGTCGGGGTAATTACATCAAGTAAAACCTGTTCCTGGATCAACATCTTTTGTAGGTCCTGGAAAAAATTCATTAAAGAAACATTACCCAAAACCATAACATACCCTAAAACCTGACGGAAACAATAGGTTCATAAGTATGGTTTACAAGCCCCTAACCTAATCTTATGCCTAAACTAAACATGGATCCTAAACGTAATCCTACAATCTGAATGGTTGATAGAAAAGTTGTTTCAGCGCCAATGCTGATCCAAGGACACATCTTACTTTGGTAAAATCATGTTTACCTCACAGTAGCTACTGAACTGATATTGATATAAATGCTCCATTGTATAGAACACTTTTATACAACAGTATATGAAGTTTTATACAAGTTTTAATACCAGTCAAGAAGGCTCTAATTGATGTGGCAACAGTAAACCCTGGGCCACCTTATGCTAAATTAAAGCGATTTTCTTTTTCCAGACACTTCAAATGTAAGGCTAAATCACAAATTTTTCTTTCAAGAAATAAAGAGTCAAAAATAAAACCCTCACAGTCAATTTGACTGCTCTAATGTTATTTAATCAGACTATTTAATTCAATAAAGGGCTTCACAGTTTAAAGGCCAGCTAGTGAATCCTTAAATCATTAAACTTTTTTCTCACCATGAGAAGACTGCTTTTAAAAGAGAGCCATGTGTAGTGTGAATATTAATGTGAACAGACTGCGGTTTTTATGCTTCTGTTGATAATATTTAATAAGATGAAGCTTTAGACAATATCATGTCAATCACATGCCAATTAATTATGACAGTGAAAAAAGCAATGCATTACTGCACCAGATTCTAAATCAACTTTCAGAACTATAGGTCTTACATTACCTTACATTTTGTGTTTAGGATTTCATGATATAAAGTATATATCTTTACTGTATATATTGGATCCTATAAAAAAAGAAATAGATTTTTCCCTCTACCTGAAAATATTTCCTGTACATGGTATCTACAATACAGTTTTAGACAGAAAAACATGATAGTCAGCTTTTGACTGACAGTTCTGATGTCACTTTCACATTTCTTATGGGAATGCTTTGATCAGCTCCTATAAAAATACATTATTATGCACGTCATTTCATGTTGATATTTGATGTTTTACTTTTAATATAATCCATAAGACACTGCATAACAGGAAATGCTTAGAAACAATATGGACATTTACAGCACAATAAACAAGTATGTTTTTAAATCCTTTTTTGCATATTTTTCTTCCTCAATATCATTGGTTTGATATCATTAAAATGTCTTACAAGGGAAACCTGAGACAACACAGTTTTTGAATCACTGTTTCAATTATTTAACAGAAAAAAACACCAATTACCCATAATGCCCCTGTGAAAAAGTAACTACCCTTAAAATAAACAGCATTTTAGTTGGTAATTAGATTTAAGAGGCACAAAGGCAAGCAACCAGTCCTGTTGAGTTTACCGTAAATTGCACATATTTAGAACCTTTCAGAGTCTTAGTCACCACAAAGCTTCTATACATTCCAAACATCAACAACAAAATGTTGCTGAGATATATCAGTTTGGAAAAGGTTATAAAGCTATTCTTGATCTCCATCAAACCATATTTAAGGCATTATCTCCAATTGCAAAAGACTCCGAGTACATTGCAGAAACCTGCAAAACCTAGAAGCAATGTTATTTGCAAAGAACACCCACCCATAACAGCAATCACACTGAGTGATTCTGAGACTTACAACATTTACAAAACCACAGTATTGCATACAAAGAACATACCATACAACAGCACATTCCTTGATTACACCTTATTTTAAGGCACAGTAAATAATTTTGTTAAAATGTTTGCATGTACATTGAATATGTTCCTCTTTTATAGACTGACCAGTATGTATTACTGTTCTAATGCATGAGGTGATAAAAATATAAAGCTGGTCTGTAACATTCAGCTAAGGTTGTTGAAGACTGCATATTTAAAATTAAAATGAGCTCTTATTATAATGTCAGGTCATTTAACTAAATGGACCCCATTCACCTAACATTGCCGGTCAATGGCCCTTAGACTTATTGGAGTATCCCTGTTGTAAAGCCCTAAAGGTGTACAGGCCTCAACAGAGTGAGTTTCATGACTGATTATTCATATCTGATGTGTTTTTCTGTGCATCTTGGACTTTGGTATTTTCATGGTCATTTTAAATTAGGATGATGTTAAATTAGGATGATGATGAAGACAATGTGACTGCAGCACTGTGTAAGATGGGTATCCTATGTGAAGTTTCAACAGAAGTACTCAGCACCTGATCGTGAGGGATCTGATTCATGTGAACATCATTACAAATTTATTAGTTATAGTCAAAGCCATGCACCAGTAATTGCAATAAAATATAGTTTTAGATTATAATTTTTCACATTATCTCCAAAGATGGATTATGACCCAGGCCAATGGGGGAAGTGCCCTGGGACCTCTGAATGTCAGGGGCAACAACCTGAAAAGCTTGCTGTAAACTGACACAGAGAAGCAAGACACTGCAAATGTGAAATTGATATAGATGTGCAAGTGTAGTGCTTGAATGTATGCCAGTAATATAAAAACACATTAATAAATGATCAATTGAAGTTTTAAAAATAGCGTAATTTAAGAGATTGTTCACCTAAAAATGTTTGTTTTGTAGAACACAAAGGAAGGCATTTTAACGAATGTTTTTGTTCATTGAACAAGAAATGTAAACATTTTTTAAAGCATCTCTGTGTTCCATAGAGGAAAGTGATACAGGTTTATACCTAGGGGTAAGGGTGAGTAAAGGATTACAATTTTCATTTTTGGGTAAGCTATCCCTTTAATTAAATAAATACCACTGAAAACTGCTTAGCTGCACAAATGTAACCCATTCCATGTTTAAATACTAAACAAATATGTTTTGTATTTATACCAAAACAGCTGTTTGGAGCACATCTGGTTTTGACTTCATTGACTTAATTATCTTGATTAACTATTAGCATACATCTGTTTCTTTGACACATAAGGCCTATCAGGTGAGACTACATTAACAGTAGTTACCCACTAGAGTTTTTTTTAATCAGAGGGGCGAGTGGAATGTAGACCATATGCAATTTAATAAAACCTCCCAGAATAAGCAATCTGGGTCTAAGAATGGAACGTGTTTATATATATGCATTTGGCAGATATGTTTATCTAATGCAACATTTTACCAATATGTGCATTCTCTAGGAGTTAAACCCACGACTTGGTGTTGCAAACTATGTGCTCTTCCAACAGAGCTACCAAAACACTGTTGCCTGTTGTCTGTGCTGAGACCACCAAAATAACGAGAACGTAAGACTTTACAATGCAGACCTATACGAAATTGATTTTATAAACCCCTTGACAAGTATGATCGCAATCGCTGAATGTAAGGTGATGGTGTAAGGTAATTAAAAGACACTAAAATATGTTATGGAACCCTTAGAATAAAACAGGTTGTTTTTGGTACTGTACCTTTTAATGAACTCTATTATTGGCTTTTCCAACAAAAATAAGTTTCAATAATTTCAATTGCTGTGGTATATAGGAGCATATGTGTTTAGCTGCACCAATCAGAAGCATTCCAAGAATGTCTCATTCTAAGAAGAACAATACCTCCAGAAAGCTTTGAAAAGTTTACAGGGAAAAAAATAACAGAGCCAGATAAACAGATCATGTGCACTTTATATTGGCACAATAACTGGCAGTGGCTCTGCTTGCTGTATTGCTGCCTACAATCATTTGCATGCTCTGTAAAAAGATGAAGGTGGAAAGAGAGTGTTAGCTTCCCTCTTGGGTGAACGGTGACCATGCCAGTGTAATAACAGAGCTGTCATGGTAAGCAACATGCTGGAGATCTGTTAGATGAAGGGTGTAATTACTCTGTGAGTCTGGCCTGCCGCTATTTGGGATAATTGCTTGTATATGCAGCCTCTTCCTCTTGCATAAACCTCTCATAACAGCCACTGTTTGTCACCATGAGCCAAGCACAAAATCTCAGATCAGGCTGCAGAAAGAGCATTTATATAAAACTAAACTGGTAAAAGCTTAATGTTGACCTTTTGGGGTTTACAACATGTTATTGTGGTTTGTTGTTGATCAAATGGATTCCTGTCTTAACAGGTGTTGTAACCAAGTTGAAAACCTTTTGGCAAAACGTTTACGCTTCTATGTTTTACTGAACAAAATTTTTTTGAAAACTGAAGTTTCACCAAAGCTAGCGATTAAGAGCAAGCAATTAATCATTTAGATGAAAGAATTATCTTAGTCTAGCCTAAATCATAGACGCTGACCTACAGTAAGAAATTGAGCATTTATGTTTTATAGTAATTTAAAATAATTGCCTGGAATTGGAGCATGAATGACTTTTGAATGCTGGGTATTGTTTAAAACCGCCACAGTTGGCAATCCAGTTGTTCAAGGGTCGCAGATAAAGCTGCTCAGCAAGAACTGAGTCTCTGAAACAAAAGGATGACTGTGTTTGACTCGCATCATCAAGCTCTTTCTTTGCTAATGGACAAGCACTGCTGGCTTACTGTACTACACATGGGGAAAACAGGCATGATTTAGTTAGCATCAGTGCTTCCCTGGACACCAAATTGGCAGAGCACAGCAACCAATAGTGGCCCAGCTGGCAGTGAGCTAACACTATTATTCTAAATCAGGTCATGATAATGCAGAATGCCAACGTATCCAAATGTTACATCCCTTCAGAGTTGAAAGGCATTCAAAATGTCACTCAACTCTTGGTGCAAAGGATGTCCCAGGAAATGGCTAGGTGACCGGGTCTTTGCAGAAGTCAAAAGTTAAAATTAACCTCTAAAAGATAAATGCAGTTAACATCTCTTAAAATGGAACATAATAACATATCTGATCTTTATATAAAGATAAATTAAATTACAATGTTCATATTAAAGTAGATAATATTTTATATTAGGACATTGGATTAGGTGGTATAGTTTAAAGGTAAATTTCTGCACCACTAGTGTCACCAAATGGAATTGCAAAAATAATGTTTTGAAACAGGTGTCCATCATTTACTCATCCTCATATTGACCCAAATCTGTATGATTTTCTCACAAAACATTTTTATATTGTGGAGATAACTGTCCCTTTAAGATGGGAGAAGACAGAGAAATAAATAATTCTCTGGTGTCTTTGAAGTAGTTATTTTGTCTAGTAGTAAGGTCAAGCAAAACAATGCGTAAGTCTCAGAGGTTTTAAGTCTAAAACCATTTCACCAACTTTCCACGTCTCAATTATAGTTTTCCAATCTGGCATTTTAACAATGTGTGAAGATTAGTGAATCAAGTAATCATGGCCTTTTAGTGGGTGGAGAAGTATAGCAAACAAGGATAACTAAGAAGTGAACCTTTAGTAGGCAGACAAGATTTTTCACAGACCAACAATCAGATTTTTGAATGAATATCACATCTTACAGAAGCCAATATTTCATTGATGGGCTTAAAACATATTTGTTGAAGATAGTCGCAGATAACAGGAATTGCAATAAAAGGCTAGAAGAAAATTGCGAGATTGTGAAGTATACTGGATGATACATTATCTTCAGTTGTTAGCTAACTCATAGACAAACATGCCTGTTACTGTTTGATATTTCAACTGTTCAGCAAAACAGCAAGTAGCAAATAAAGCAAATGATGCATGAAGCAACAATACAGCATCCTTAAACTCTGTTTGTGGAATATATGTTATACAGGAAAACAATAAAACATTAGAAACAAGGATTTTCCAAAAACACTGAATACTTTATATAGAACAGTTTAAAATGCACTCTTAAAGACCTACATAAAATTCGTATTTATCACCATTCTTCTAAATTAAATTACTGTACTGTACTATTTGTTTCTTATTATGCAACAACATTGATGTTGTTAGTAAAATATTTTCCTTCAATGAGCAAAAGTTCTAAATCAGACTAAGTTTCACTACTAGATAAGATAGCTTTGTTTTCACACATTCCCTGAATTATGATAGCAGTAAATATGATTCTAGATCTGTTATCTGTTAAGTGTTGGCAGTATCTTCCTGTGTGTACAGACAGGATTCTCCCATGAAACTCGGAAGCTGGAGGCCAGGATTACAAGAACAAAGACACCAGGGTGAAGAAAATGATCCTAATCCTTTATCTCCCTCATTTCAACTTTTTTATGAATTCCTCCATCTCTTCAATATGAGCCTGTCTCCTTTCTTATCTTAAAAATGATACTGTCCTTTGCTTTCCTTTCACATTGTGTTCTGCTAATAGACAGGCAATGTTCCCTCTCACTTTTATTCATTCTGATTATAATTTACTAGGCAGACCCTTTGGCCACCTAAGTGTAGTATAAACACATAAAAATTATGAGTTAATAATTGTATTAACTAAACGTTATTTGGAGGCTAATTTCTCTGAAAAGGGAGATAAAAATTCGAATCAAATCCTTTTCTGGCAAATGATACCATCAATGAATGAATCAAGCATAAACAAGGGTTAAAAAAGCATTGCATGCTTACGAATAAGATTTCTCACGTTTGAACAACAAACATATGGATGGACTTTGTTCACTTACTCTGCTCCTTTATTTAACTCGAATTCGAGAAATGTCTATTTTTTTCCCTCTGCATGAGGGTGACGTCAGAAAAGCACAGTTTAGAGGAAACATTGCAGACAGTGATTTGCGACCGTCTGAATTAAACTCTAATAATGAATATATTTATTTAAGCCCACACTCTCTCTAGACACGGATAAAAAGATTATGCTTTAATGAATGAGTTGTGTTCTTATAAGGGTGAGATTTCACAAACTCTTCTCAGTAAGAAACCAATGTACAAAAAAGGTAAAAATTACATCACAATGTCTCGCCAGCATCCGAGTTTGAGGATTATTCGAGTAACGCCAACTTTAGGCCAGATAAACATGGGAAGTGTTAATATGTCAAAGGTAAACCATAAAACAGTAACTTCATTTATTCCACAGCAAATGGCTAGAAAACCGTTTTCTGATCTCGAAGGGCTGATCTTGATTTTGTCTTAGCAAAAGTGAATGAAAGAAGAGCCGACAGATAATGCGAAATGCATCTAGGGCATCTGGTGGTCCATTTAGGGCCATCATAAAAACAACATTATGAATAAATATTGCTAAATTGAATCATGATATATATGCAGACTCATTTTGGCAAAGCAAGCAGTTTATCCAGCTTCTGTATAATAGCTGTTTTCTTTGACATCAAATACACAAAATTAATATATCTCCTTTATATATTTAAATGCAGCATCTATCATGACTGACTTTTACTGGTATATCTTGTTACAGTTTGTCATTTACTCATTTAATCATGTTTCTTTCAGGACAAGCAGATAAAATAAAGAATTTCTTTGAATGTATTACACAATTTCTACTTTAAGTCCAAAATGATGTGATGTGTTGTCAGGTAAACAAACAGATTAAAACAAATCTACCATCAAATGCTACTTAGGGATATCTTCAGTTTGCAGATATTTTTCAAACGTTTTTCCCCACAGGGCACTAATGTTGTGATGTGAAATTTATTTCATATTCCTGCCTCAATAACTTAAGCATTGTAGAGAAGATTGAATACCAAGGTTTGCCTTTATTCCCCCAGTGCTCATATTTGAGTTATAGTAACAAGTACGCTAACTCTGTGTGGTAACTAAGCAGCAGAGCAGAACTATTGCTAGGCAACAGGCTATGAACATCCTGATACTTTGGGCAAGATGACTATGCAACAGATACAGTGAAATGCATCATTCCACTGTAGACAAACATATGTTTGTATCTGTTTGCCCTTTTTTTTACTTTAAAGATTTTATTGTAAAGAACTGCACAATACTCTCATTACGTTTTTAAGAGATATTTTAAAGAACTTAAAGAACACACTCTTAGCGTTTTACAAATAACACTAATTTACCTTTTTAATCACCTATTCATTTAATTTAGCAAGACACTGCAGCGCAGTTTAAGTAGCTGGGGCTACAACCACAGAAATTACTATAAAAAAACTATAGTAGAAGTGATCATTTTGACTTCTGCCTTGTCAAATAATCGCACTAACCAAGAAGCCTTATAGCTTGGCAATGTTTTTAAACAGAATAAACTGTAGAAGTTTTATTGGACAAGACACATTCACACAGTGAGGAACAGACAACCAAATTTATGAAATGAAAAAGAAAAACCCACATTTTATTGCACTTAAGTTATAAGAAAATAAAAATTCTAAATGAATCAAACAAATACACAATCCCTTTTAAGGTTTCTTTTTTATCTGTCTGTTATGCCAGGCAGTTTACATTAAACTGAAAAATAAAACAGCTCCAACATCTGATTTCTTAAACCAGATTATAAATTAAACAAAGAAAAAACAGGAGAAAGAACAAGATTGTTTTTTCTTTTAATATACAGTGTTAAACCACTTTCACAGTTCAGCTTGAGTTGTGTGACTTGGAGGATGAGACAAATTATTTGGCTACAGATGCGGTTATGTCCTGTATGTCTATGAAGCTGTTTTACCATTCCAAAAAACCATTACAGCATCACCAATGAAGACTAGGTTAGCCCTAGCACTTAAAACTTAATCAGATGTCCATTTCTGTACACTAAGACCACCTTTATTTCTGCATGAACTTGACAATGTTCTTTACATCGGTAACTTTACACCGGTTCCAACATTCTCAACCTATTTTTCAACCAATTAAAAACAAGAACATGTATTGTTTGTTAAAGCATACAATTCTACACAGAAGACTGACTTTTGTCCCAAAGGAATGTGTGAACAATTTGCTCAAACACCCGCACACACACCGAGTCACGCTTGCAAACACACGCGCACACAAAATAGTTTCTACTCGTCCACTGTTTCATCTAGCAGGCAAACCAGTCTCTTTGTCAAGACAATCTCTCTCCTCTACGCCTCGTAGAGGCACATTTGGCTCAAGTTTCAGTGGCAAAAAAAAGAGAAGCTGTTATGTCAATATCTTGCTTTGTTGGTATGTTTGTTTGTGTTATTTTTACAAGTTCAAACTACAATATTTTTTAAAATTTAGTCTGGGACTAAAACGTCACAGCTAGTTAAAGTTCCACCATATTTTCCATGTGTCTAGCAGCATAAAATCCAGTTTGGTACTGGGGAGAGGTGGGGGTGGGTTGGGGAAGAAGACATATTCCCAGAAATTTATGGGAAAACAAATTGCCACACTGGAAAAGCACCAGCACTGAGGAACTAATGAGACCAGACTGGTTGAAAAACATGAGGAAAGCAGGTCAACTCGAGATCCAGAGAGGCACTGCTTATAGAGTAATAAATGTAATAGAACAAAAAACAATTACAAAATAAAACTCAAAAAATGTGAAACAGCAGAGTGGGCTTAGCTTAATACTGAGACCTGTTGTTTGCAACAGTAGGCAGAAGTGAAAAAAATGCTGAACTTAAAAAGCACAAAACTGTCATTCACAGCTGTTGATGTGAAAACCAAGAGACAAAGTTGTGGGGAACAAAGCAAAACAACGAAAACCCCAAAATAATATAAAAAAATCCAAGTGTGAGGAAGAAAGGGATATTTGGCGTGTGCTGAGGTTGATGACTGACAAAATTGGCTTTCTTTGACTCACTTTCTCTAATCAACCCTTCAGTACAAAGCTCTTTAACTCTTCACTCAAACTTAATTTGTACTTGTTGTATACACTGTTTAGCACTCCGTGTCTATGTTGATACAATAGGGTCTCATGAATACAGTGTTGACTTGTTTTGATCAAAGAAAAAGTTTGTACACATGAGTATGATTTTCAGTCAGGCTTGAGTGAACAAGTCTCTGTGCAATGTTGCCTTGAGCTGAAAATGGGAGAATCCAGGAAGTAGCTCTTCCTCAGTTCCTCTCATTGGTTTCTTTCCCTTTCCAAGTATCATGTGGTGCGCAAGCACCTGCACCCCCCACCCCCCTTCGGAAGGTGAACAGAACTGTAGCGGCAGTCATCGGGAGTGAGCCGTGATTGTGGCACGACAGAGAATGTTGGCAGCAACTTATTGGGAAGGTGGAGATGCCATAACGTGAGCAATCACCCTGGCCTGGAGCTCGAACAAAGAGGCCCAAGGCAGGTTGCTGCGTCACCTTTCCCAATTTTCAAACAAGTCTCCTAAATTCAACCCCGTCGCTCGACTCACTTCATGTCCACATCGAAGTCCAGCACCAGAAGCTTAGTTTCCTCCGTGCCATTGCGGCTGCCCACTGCACAGACGAGTTTGGTGTTTGAAGCACGGATGCGCCAGACCACCCCTCCACTGCCCCCGCTCTCCAGTGTCACCAGATTACGGATGAACTCGCCTGTCCGCAGGTCCCACAACTTCACCGTACCATCATCGGAGCTGGTGATGACAAAATTTTTGTTGAACTGCAGGCAAGTAACTGCACTCTGGTGCTTGTGGGGACCTGAGAGAGAAAAAAAGAGAAATAAAAGTTATGGGCTGACATTCCAGATGGAGCAACATAATAGACGCACTGCAACACAAAGCACCAATAAACTAATAGTAAATGGAACTGCAGCAACTTGCAACGGTGGTAAGAACAAGGAGAGAATGTGTAACTATGGTTATGGGAAACATTGTGGCATAAATGGCTTTGATTCTGTGCCCTTGAGCCAGCCTTTCTGAGAGGCCTAAGAAATATCTGAGTCTAAACAAAAGTGCTAAGACTGTTGTCGGTGCAGAGTGAGAAACATAGAGGAATATGCTACACTGGCTTGTCTTAGCACTGCAGAGAAAAACAAAGGGGTGTGGTGAGCTATGTGTATTATAGCAACATCACAAGCTATCTGTACTGTGCTTAAAGAAATGCTTAAAGAAACAACTAGAAAACAAATGCTATTTTTAAACATCTAGTCCCATAAACAAAGGGAGGCTTTTAAGTTCATGAGTTAATGAAACTAAAAATATCCATTTCAAAAGACATCAAGTCATTCATGAATACCCATTATCAGCATGCTAAAGTCAACTGCCTGAATGTAAATGAGATGGGCCTTCTCTATTAATGTGTAAGACACTATACACACATGCAGTGACAATAGTCCATTTTGGTTTCAATGAGTAACTCTGTGTCTGAGGATTGACGCTTCAAAGCTCTATCTTACAGTTCATCAACATGGCTGGGGTCAAATGTGTTTTTGCGAATTATGCCAAACAAAAGTCACAAATGAAAACAGGAAATGCTTAATGACCTAATTTACTGACCCACTAAATGAAAAAGCTCCACCCCTTTTTATTACCCTCTGGCTCACCAAATAAGACCCCCATCCCAACCCCCCACGCCTTAACTTCTTTCATCATGTCTTTCATCTTTCCAAAAGAAGCATGCTATCTAGATGTTAAGAGGATTTATAAAAAAAGGATTTATAAAAAAATACACCTTTGCAAATACAGACGACTGTGAGATGGCGAGCAATGATTGGTGACTTTAAACGCAGTTTGTGGCAATATCTGCAGATATTTCATTGCAAACCATGAAAAGAGAACGAACAGTTGAAAAAATTCTATTTAACTAATGAGCTAACTAGTTTAGACTCATCAAAAAATTCTTATTGTTTATTAAATGCCATATGATTTGGGGTTCATACAATCATTATGCAGCTGTTTTCATACAATAGCTAGACAGCTTGTGTTGACAATATCTGTCATGTGTGCTTACAGACTGCATGCTATATACCAAGTCTTGAAGACATACCATAGCTTTATGGAACTGACTGAAATTTAATTCTTTATTTTGTGATAATATTATCCTCCGCTTAAGCGTATGTCCAGCCTGTATCTGCATTCTATTTTTCATTTCTGGGTGACCCATCCCTTTAAATGATCAAGTTAAGCGCCACCAATGTCTTTCCACTCACCTTGTAATGTCTGTAGGCACTGGCCAGTCTTGATGTCCCAGATCTTGACTGTGGAGTCTGCATTTCCAGAGACCAGGATATTATCTTTAAGTTCCATACCGCTGGTGAGAGACTGATGACCTGTGAGTGTGTGAATACAGTTTCCTGTCTCAACATCCCAAACCCGAATCGATGTGTCCAATGACCCGCTTACCACATGGATGCCATCGAACTGCAGAAAGAGCAGATGAAATGCACCATCATTCAGTAATTAATCAAGAATATATTATGTAATGTACTGATTGTAGCAAAGCCAAACCAAGAGGTCATCATGTTGCTTATTTTTTAGCCTAGGCTAAAAAACAAAAACAATTTGATAAATTATGTACCAAGAAAGAGGAAGGAATTTATTTTATTTCATAAAGAAATGAGATGCAGGGAGAGGTTAAAACCAGATAAGTTTTATTTCACTGTTATTACATTAAATGTGTTGTATTTGATTCAACTTTTTTAAATTACTTCAAAACCTTTAAAATTTAGGCTAAATAAACAAATGAGAACAAATGTGGTTAAGTACATGCTATAGCCTAAATGCTAAGTTCCTCCATTTTAAGAATATAGTGACAACTGAGCTCTTATGAGCTGTGAGGGGGGTATTACAAAGTGTATAACATAAGCTAAAGACACTTCACTTTTGAATGTGCTTTAAGCAAAATTTGTACCTCTGAAAGAACTCAGGTTTAGATAATGCAGGATTAGATTATACAGGATTAGATAATGTAGCTATATAGTAGGATTTGTAACGAAAGCTTTTGGTTTGGCAAAATATTAATTTAATCCATGCTCCTCTAGGAAAATGAGTGACAGCTGGTCTTCTTATCTTACTGCTCAAGAATTAGCAAAGCAATGACCCGCAAACATTATACTTTTCTTAAAGCAGATGGCTTCCATTTTTGGCAAGTCCATTAAACTGGCCTCATAGACAAGGTTGAACATTATTCAGGGCATGTGTGTCAAAAGCAGGTAAATGTGTGTGTTTACCTGTAGGGAGTATACTCTATTGGTGTGACCCTGAAGTGTGTGTAGGCAGGTCTCAGTTTCAGGGTCCCACACTTTCACCATAAAGTCATAGGCCCCGCTGACCACCCTACGCCCGTCGTACTGAACACAGCGCACGGCCGCCACATGACCCATGAGAACGTGCAAACACTGACCCGTCTCAATGTCCCACACCCGCAGAGTGGCGTCCCGGGACCCGCTTACCACTCTGAGGGAAAACCAAAATCACCCAAAATTAAATATAGTACCAGCAAAAAAAAAAAATAACTGGTTAATGTTTATAAACAGATAATCATATCCAAATGAAAACTAAGCAGTGTGATTACATTAAAGGTTTTCAACTTATAATTAATCAGACACACAAACCAATAGCCTACGACAGTCTTTTACTTGAACCTTTAAAAGCTTGTGGTGTTACATAAATCAAAGAAAGGAAAAAGACATTCTTTTGCTGATAAAACCGGACCCTTCAGGCACAGGATTGATACATTTTTGGCAGTTAAACAAACATTAAATTGGGTGCTGGTGAAACGAAAAGAAACTAAACTACTGTTTTTGTTAAATGAAGCCTGAAAGCCTGAGGTCACTGCACAAATAAACAATCAAGCACAACACAAAGAAAAAATATGCACACAAATTGGCCCCCAAGCTTTTAAAAACACTGCAAATAAAGAGGCAAAGCCCCTAGACTCCAAACTGCTCCACATGGTTAATATGTAAAGCTGAAACCAGATGGGAACTGTGCAATTTAACCAACACAAAATATGAATTGTACAATTCTATTAAATGACATTATATTTTAATAAGTGGTTCTCAACTAGTTATACTTTAGAACCCAAAATTTACAACGGATATCAGCTGATGATCCAACACCACCCAAAAAAACATTACTGCACGAGAGTAAACAAAAATGCACTTATCAATGTTAACCAGTACAGGAATAACAATACATTATTATTTATGTTAATAAATGATTAACATTTGCCTGACAAAGAACCATGTAGCTCTAAATGTGAGGCCATTGGAAGGTGAGATGCTGGATCTTACCTTTTCTCATGCAAGTGCATACAGCGCACTGTTGAGGTATGACCGTACAGCGTGTGAATACATTCTCCTGTCTCTGCATTCCAGACCTTCAGAGTTCTGTCTGTGGAACCGCTGATAATGATGTTGTCTCTCATCTGAGAGGACCAGACGCCACCTGTGTGTCCCACTAATGTCCGCAAACACTGTGGTAAAAATCAGAGATTTGATCAAAATCAGAGATTGAGAGATTTAGATCTACAGGAAGAAGAATACATGTTTTACTATGGCATGTGCTTGAACCTCAACACTGAGGTATCAGCCAACAGAAAGCTTTTAAATGAATTGCACAATAACTGAGCACAAATTATAAACAGTTTGATCAACCTTTTTAACCTTTGCCCAAGACATAACTTAGGCTAGTAAAAAAATCAGATGCAGGGCTTTACAGTCAGTAGGAAGCAGTTTTAATGGAAACAAAAACACTTTAGATGATTTTAGATGATATAAGATATTGATTGCCATGATGGAAAAAAAACCTCACACTAATCCATGAGGCTAAGGGCCTCCATTTCCTCTAAATCTTATTGAACTGCATTAAATTTAATTTCAGAAGCAAATATGAAATCAAAGGTGCCTTTGGCCATTTCCTTGTGTTATGAGCTGAGAGGAAAGCAGAAGGCATAACCTCTGAACCATGGTCAATAAAAGCAAGGGTGATAAACCCAGAAGATGTGAAAGAGAAGACCTCGAGACCTTTAATTCATGACGCAGCTGCTCCAATTTCTGTCTTCATCTCTATCACAACCAACCGTCATGCATCATTAATTTTTAGAAGCTATGACCAGCCTCAATCATGGAATGTTAAGGTGGTTTAAATAACGCAAGACAGAACAGTTAATTTTTTCAGGCAATTACAGCCTACTCAGACCGTGTGTGTGAGAGGACCTTTAAACCAAATGGCTTAGGTGTCTGTTTATCTGCCAGTTGAATAACCATTAAAGATCAAGTCTATCGCACCCACGAGGCATGGAGATTAGCATTCCTTTTGAGTGGCTGGTGAGAAACATTTAAAGACAAGGATCAGGGTTTAAATACATTTGAGAAACCCACTTCAAATTCCATTAACTTTATAGTACACATCTAATCTTAGGGACGAAGGTACTGTGCAGATGGTGGCCAGAGTGGTGAAGTGCCAGTGTTTGTGTTTTTGACTCCTTCCAAAAAGCAACATCACGCTTGTCGGACATATAAAGACAAGGCAGACCACATATCAACACCCTCGTTCTCTTGCTTATATTGCTTTCTTTGGCATTTTGTAAAGGCGATCTCTGAACGGCCATGTTGGCACACATATTTGAGTCTCAGAAGTCCTCAGAAACAGCTGAACAAAAACAGGTTTGAAACAGCTGTTTTCATTCCTAACCCTCGAATTTCATGCAAAAAAAACATTCTCTCCCATCTGCACTGTTATTAAAGCTTTCATTATTAAACCACAGACTACAATGGTTTGTGGGAACTGCAGTTTAGAGAACATCTGTCTTTTAAACACAGGCAGACTTGAAATCAAGCCGTTTAGCTTGTGATCTGCAAATAAGTTGATTGGTAAAAGGTAAACACGTGTCATGGACTTGTTAGTGTGAGCACGAAATAGGATCCAGAGCCAAAATATGGACATCACCACATTTAACTGACAGTGGGGGACAACAGAGCCCTACGTGTGGGGTAAAATCTCCCTAGAGCTGCCTTAATCAATTGTCAATAAAAATTATTTTGATGATTTTGTTTGGAACCTGAACCATCTTAAGGATGACTGTTAGTCACGTTATACCATTCTCAGAAAAAGAGCCTTATGGCTAAGTGTGTAAACAAAGATGTAAACAGTATTTGAGTAGTAAATTTAATGCTGTCGCCACCCTATTACACCACAAGCCACATATGACCTCAGCACATATGAATAGTAAGTTCTACAGTAACTGGTGTTACATAATTAGTTCTATGTCTATAGAGGGGAAGTTAGGTCCACAACACTGCAAACAAGCACGTTGGATGTTTTTACACTGATCCAAGAGCAGTTTTATTATATAATTTCCTATAATATGTGATGTCTGACATAAACGGTATGCCCTAGATCAGCATAAGGGTAATCTCAAGATGGGTGTGTTTGTTTCTCTGATGCAGGAATGGGTGGAAGGTTTGGGCAGAAGTGCTGCAGTCTGCATGCTAAGGAGTTGGTGGTCAGCCAAAGGTGCAGTCTGAGTCATGGCTAAAGAGAGGGAGGGGGGTGGGGAAAGTGATGCAGGATATTGAGAATAAAGATACAAGATTCTAAAAAGCCAACGATAAATAGAAGAATGCAAGAGAAAGAGAGAGATGCTTTTACTCTCCTTGTGACCACCAATTTCTCCTCTACAGCACTTCCTGTCACACCCGGGTGTCTCATGCTACCATAAACATCTCCACGAAAGGTGACCTCAAAATATTCCTCACAGGGCATCTCACAACTGAAAGCTTTTATGTGCTTTTCACACTAAAATATGAATCCAGGGTCAGTAATGTTATACTAGATAATCCTATAGTATTTTTCTCTGTTCATACCCTGGGTTATTACTTTAAATAATCCTGTGTAGTCAGGCTTGATTTCACACGTTTATTTATAAACCCAGGGTTTAGTTTCTTATTTGCATATTATGGGTGTATAACATGGATTGGACACAAAGCAAGGCATGACGAGCATGAATTCATTTAAATTTTGTAATTATGCACTTTAGTCCACCTGTGAAAGTGTGATCATATAAATCAGCTATGGTCATTTTAAAACTTCTGAAACATATAACATGATTAATACTGTGCATTAATTATTAATGAGGTAAACAATGAAACGGTTTTATAATTGTAAACGAATGCTAAACAATTTACTGTAACATTGTGGCATTGCATTGTTTCATGCTGTTTTCCAAAGTAACCACACTTTGGGGTCAAAAGCAAGGCTATACCTTTGTGAAGTGTCAAGTGTTACTCGACCCAAGGTTCTTTCTACCCTTAATCTGGGGTTTAAAAATGTTAACCCAAGGTTAAACTGTTAAAAGCTTTTGTTTTTTTCTTGTAGGTTTTCCACATAACCTTATGTTGACACACAAACTTTTCACAATGGTCTCACAGGTAAAAAAGAACCGTGGGTAAATCCTGTCAACACATCTTAGAGAAGCCAGATTAAATAAGTCTTAGTCACCAGGTTGGATGGGATATGGCAAAAATTTAGATGCTTGCCTAGTTTCACTATATCAGATATGAGATGCATTCATGTACAGCCAGCACACAGGATGATTTCCACTTTTTAGTTTGCTGGTGATCATCTCTGAAGTTTGAGGACAAGTCTATCTTGGTTCATGAAAAGGAACTGGATAAGAGTGACAGCTTTTAGCAAGACAGAGAATGACCAAATACAGGAAGTGGTACACTTAATTTGAGAGATGGCACATCTTTAAAACAGCTCATTTATTTAACAGGTAAACTAGGCTGTGTGGTTTGTTTATTTGGTCATGCCACGTATTAAGCTGAGATATAAGAGCATAAATGACAAAGACAAAGCAAAACTACTGGAAAAAAGACCCTTTTCATGCCTTGATTCTAATCCAAAACAACTTATCTTTTTGCTTATGTTTCTGCCACATTGCATCCTTCATCGGATCCTTGTTATCGTGAGCTACACACCCCTAAGCGTGGCACACATTCAAATGAGCAGGATGCTGTGTAACAACCTAATCTCCACTAAAAATCATTTTCCTATTACACAAAGGCCTATTCATTTCCTATGGAGGGGGGCCAGTAATAGCATTATCATGTCATGGTGTGGGTGAATATGGTCTGTAAACATATCTCAGATCTTTATCATATCGTGCCATGTTCATATTAGATGTGGCTCGGAATAATTTATAACTGCGAACAACTGTTGACTTTTTTTGTTGAACTAACAGCACTTAACAGCAGATACACAGCCTTAACTAAGACTGTGTATCTGTATAAGTTGTTTTGATGTGGGCTGATACAAGGTTGGTGTGTGAAACCAGCCAATTAGTGGCCAGCCTTTTTTTCTTTCCTCACACACGTTTGTCTCCACCAAACAGCAAAGTTGGTTATGTACCACTACAGCTGGTCCCATATCAGCAACTTGCAACAACTGCTGCTTCCAACACAAGCACTAGAGCAAAAGTCCCTTAGATAGACTTAGCTGTGGAAAAACAAGTGAGGCAACTGTCTTTTAATCTATAATTACAAAAAAACTGAGTCTGCTGTAATGAGTGAGAACAGTAAATGGTGTTTAATGAGAACAGAGCAATTGTGTGGGAAGGAATTCCAGCTATTTTCTCACAATGCCATTCTTCGGCGGCCTTTATCGTCAGACAATTCCAAAGCAATGCAAAATAAAAGAATGGAGTAAACCTTACAATGAGACCTACAAATGTCATACAAAAATAAACCAGACAAAATGGAGGTCAAGTAAAAAAACCGTTTGCTTGCTTGTAAATGCGTGTGTGTGTGTGTGTGTGTGTATGACGGTGTGATGTAAAAATTGGGAACCCATGACTCATAGGAGCTTATTTATCTAGATAGGTTATCGATTCCGACCTGCAACTGTTTTGGTCTCAGAAAGCAAGTATCTGCCTGTGGGCTGCTTCTATGAGCTCCATGGGTTTACAGCACTTAAATTGTAAACCGAAGTGTATCGAGAGGATAAAGAAAACAAATCCAAGGGCAGACAGACTGAAAAACAGTAAGAAAAGTAGAGTAAATGTGGATTTAGAGGGGAGGCAAAAGCAAATTAAATAACTTTTGTGGCTGTGGTCATGACAACAGGACTGAAGACAATTGATTAAAAAGGGCTTTGTATAGCGCTGAAAATTGAAGTCTTCGTTACAAGATGTTTATAAAGAAACATGTCAGAACTGCATATGGAATGTTATTAAGGTAAAAGAGGAAAAAGTACAGTAGAAGGAAAGCAATCAACTAAATGAGACAACCATTGTATCATTTCTCAATGTTCTGCTTTCCCTGACAGGCGCTTCAAAGAACACAGCATGTCCTGTTTAATTGGCCATAGCCAGTGCTGAGGGACTTTCTGAAGCATTTTATCAGACTGGAGAAACAACGTACCCGGCTATATTCTTAACATTGACATATAAAGGATGTTGTATATACTTCTTACACAGCTCCTAGAAATGCTTGATTCCGGTTACATGTTTTTGTATGACTACTAGACTGCATATTGGAGTGTTATGCCTGGCAAACCTTCTTCAGCATCACACTAGCTTAATTTCTCAGCACTCTGCGCTCAATTTTCTCACATAATAAATTAATTTCAAGTCAAATCAATATTTCATATGCATCCGTTTATATATTTGGCAAGCAGATTGTGTAATAAGCAAGATAAGGTTGCACAACAACCCTTCGTCTTGGGATCTTGATCACCCTGTTCTGAGTTATTTTATCCAATAATGACAGCACATCTGATCTTTTTACATTATCCCCTACACACACACGCACGCACACACACACACACGCTGGGTGTGCTAACTATGTTTACATAGTAAAATGGTTTGCTTACTCTTTGATTGAACAAAAAGGAAAGAACGCAGAGGCTTTTTAATAGAACTTGGATACATTTTTGGGTAACAGAAGCTGATCCAAGCTTTACAAGTATTTTCAAGCTGGTGCATCTTTTCAACAGCTCTTCAAAAAGCAATGCATGATGGGAACAAAAAGGCAGCCTGCCATATATGCAGCGATGACCCTAATCATGGCGCATCTGCCATCTGCTACAATGATGCCTCTCATCAGATGATATGTTGCTTCTGCACCAATGGCTTCTCGGCTACGAGTGGCTCTTTTCCTATCAATGCACACTATATTCGATTACGGGACCATAAAGACTGATCACCTCAAAGAATGATCTGAGATCTGATGAGCAGACTAGTACACGTCACACTGAGGAACAAAGAGGCAAAAGTAAAAAATTATTTTTCTTATTCTTATTATTAATTCTTATGAGAATTTAAACTGAAAATAAGATCCTTAGATCCTGGAATGAAATAGAGGTTCAGGGGCTGTATGATAATTGAAACATGCCATTTTACAAGTGCCATAAACCTGCAGTACAAGGACCATGTTGCAAAATCAGCTACTGCAATGAATCCTCAAAGTGCAAGGGGAAGGTTACGGCAGAGAATGAACGGAGAGGGGGAGGGGAACAGTGCGAGAGACACATCACGTTTTACAGCTAATGTTCAATGACCATTCCCTGCGCTCAGCTGAACATGACTGTTGTCATGTTCTTATGTGAATAAATGATTAAGATGGTCATGTGCAGGTTGCCTGGGTGAATTGAGATGGCAGTAAGTGCTTTTGCAGGCCCTTTGGGAGTGGTCCAATGATGAAAACACTTGTCCCATGATAGAGGAGTGAGGACTGCGATCATGAGTGAAGAGCACAGACAGGATACGACACATTTATGTACTGTACCTTTAAATACAATTTTAGAATACTGGACTGTTTGGTCAAAACCTACAAAGCTTTATGTCAGGGTCCTGTCTATCCTATCAAACTTATTATGTGAAAAGGTCCAGATGGCCCAATTAAAAGGTCCAATAAAAAAGAAACGCCTTATAAACATTCAAAAAAGCAAGTCACCAAATATTTTAAGAAAATAAACAAACTGATTTAGTTTATGATCTATATTAGTGATAAAACGATAAAGTCTAAAGTTTATGGTCATTCTTATACAGACCATGTCTGAAATGAAAAACTCACCTTGCCAGTGACAGCAGACCACACTTTGAGTGTGTTGTCATCTGATCCGCTCACTATGCGGTTTCCACAGAACTGTAGACAGGTGATGACATGGTCATCATGGCCTTTCAACACCTACAAATAGAAGAAATCCACAGGAGACAAAGTAAGAATATAAAAAAGATTGAGTATTATTCTGACATACGGCTCCTGTGGTGTATGAGAATGACTCAGAACTGCTGATGTGGCAAATGACACAGCAGCTTTCAAAAGCATGGCAGAGAGACAAGCAGGAACTGAGGTGCATGGTCACCATGGTAACAAATGCGCCAGTTTATCATAAATAATGGCTTCTGTTGCAGTGTACATGCATAACCAAATAGGGCATGTTTTTTAGCTGTTGCATTTTTATTTGATACATATTACAGAATGACAGGGACTTACTGGGCAGACAGAGGGGCCTGCCATGTGTTGCAGGCCAGACTTGAAACTTAATGCATCAGACTCAAACCTCAAAAACTCTCAATGCAGCTGCACAATGATTCTCTACCTTTTCACACAATATCAGTTTCATGCTTGAGCCCCAGGTGACAGGTTAATGGGTATCTCTAAAAGGAAATCCAAACTAGGTGCGTAATAAAGGCTTAAAGCATTAAAAAAAGTTTAAGAGGCAAATCCTCTTAGGATAGCGTTCCTGTAGCTCAGTGGTTTAGAGCGTGGCGTTAACAACGCCAAGGTCATGGGTTCGATCCCAGGGATTGCACATACTCAGAATCAGTGTATAGTATAATGCAATGTAAGTCGCCTTGGATAAAAGCATCTGCCAAATGCATAAACGTAAATGTAAACCTAAAGAACCTGATATAATGCCTTACAGTCACAAAGAACTAGATAAAATGTAAGTAGGCAAAAGGGTACAGAAATAAAATATGAGCTGTGCATATAACAATCCATTTGCAAAGCCCTTCAGTTGCAATCAGGTAACCGGAACAAACCAATGGAGTTGGAATAAGAACCAGAAAGGAACAACATAACTACCTTGGGTGATTTAAGGTCCCCTCTCCTCCAGTTTGTGTCTATTCTGTGTTGTCTGATGTAGGCACTCTTCCAGGGACTGTGTGTGAACCCTGGCTTGATAACTTTCCTTCTCTTTATGTGCAAAGGCTCATCAATACCTGTAAATCAGACAGACAGACGGTTTAGACATAACTATAATGGCATTTTAGACATGTACCATAGAATTACCGTAATATTCTCACACGTAACTTGACGCTTCAAGGAAAAAAAACATGGTATGCAAATTTTAGTAGCATGGTATATCAAAATACCTTTGTATTACCATGGAATATTAAATACATATATCATAGCATTTTGTAAGGGTTGGCTGCACTAATGATTCAGCATATATGAGTATATGACATTTTTTCCTCTGATGACAACATTGTTCATGCAGTAGAAATTGAGTTGTGAAGCGAGTGGAGAGGGGTGAAATCACCGTCTTCCTTGCACTTCTCCCTCCAAAGTAGGTTGTCTTCTGCTAGAATGCGCCAGTAACGGCACGTCTGAGCTGCCTGAAGCAGATCCTTTGGCTCCAGGAACGACAACACGTGTAAGGCCAACTAGAACACAAGAAACACAGAAAGAGTCAGGAGATATAAGTCTCAAAAAGACGGGGCTTTCTCCATCTATTTCAGTGGCAAGTCTTTATCTAGTATCTACATTACAGTATCTACATAATTATTAAACATTTTCCCATGTGTTTTTCCCACCCCTAAATTGCAGACAGAAACAAAACGAAATGTGCTTGATGACTCTTCCTGTCTAAGTGGGCTGTTCCCAGTCCACTTAGACAGTTTAAGACTCAAAAAGGTGAAATGAAACAGCAGAACAAAGCTAAATTAAATCTGTAGGTTAAAAAATCTTATTTGTTTTTCTCAAAAAATCAAGTTACTATCACAGCACTTTTCTAAACATCTCTCTTACCTCACGCTCCTGATCAATAAACCATTGCATGAACGTTTATTCATTGTTAAAATGTTGCAGATTTATGTAACTAGTCTTAAAATACTTTACAATTTTAGTATGTCTCACTAAAGACTAACTTACAGTTTTGGTTTACTGTGGCTGAGAAAGCCAACACATTCATAGTCTGGTTGGCAAAAAGGAACCAGACTATGAAAGTTCTTTTCCTATTGGAGGAAAGTTTTTTTTCACACAGACTGCATCACTCCATTAATATTGGATACAAATGTTTTTTCCTATCATAATACAAATTGGGAACTGAAAACAGCCCTAATTTCTTCACTTTTCACACTAGTTTCACACCGGAAGCACAAACCGAGGCCATTTTGCTCCACTCTTTGCACATTGCTCTTCTCTCATTTTTACACAGATGAAGACAGAGCATGTCCAAACAGTTCCATGATTACTTATGCAATCTTTGGTTGGCAAAAGAAAACAGGGTGTATAATGCCGTCTCAGACTGGTGTACAGCCTGAAGGTTTGGTTTTTACACACACACTTTGGATCTATCAGGCAGACAAACACACCCAGAATGGTATGGCACTGTAGGAAAAACAACCTGGTGGAGGGGGGTGGAGAAAAGAGGAAGACAAGATGACAGGTGATGGAGAACAAGAAAGACAGGTTAAACAGTGGCAGGAAGAAAGTGGATAAATGGGAGAACAGTTTTCTTTTTCCTAATAGATGATGAGAGAGTTGGAACATCTCAGCAGAGGAATAAGACAGGGCACCCAGCACTTCCTGTCAGCACTTCCAATCAGAGCCACAAAACTGGAGTGTATTCAAATTAAAAGTAATAAATGGAAGCAACCTTAAGGTCTGGGCTTTAGTAAAAGAACCGAGAACAAAAACAAAAAAAAGGCTTTGTTATTTCTGTTTAGCTTAGATTTTGTTTATATTTCTCTCAATGACTTATTTTAGGGCTGACAAAGTTAATGTCTCAACTGATGGCCTAGCGTTTCGAATTTAATAAATAATTTATATTCTGTGTATAAAAAACAAAAATAATTTAGTCATTCTGACGTTTTTTAATTAGTCAGTTTTGGACTCATTAAATGGTTAGAAATAGTTTATTTCAGGTGTTCCAATTATGCTAATTAATCAGTTAACGAAAACATTTGTAAAATTTTTGTTAATGATATTTTGTAAACCTGAGTAAGAACAAGATGAGTGTTACTGCAGCGCTTGTGATTTTGGGGCTGTGTTTACCTCTCTGGGCAGCAGTGAGATGAAGTCTCTCTGAAACTGGGGTTCGATCACCTGCATCATGTGTTTGACCTGCGTGGGCTCACAGCTGTCAATCAACTCATCCAGCGCAAGCAGCTTTTCCGGCCCGCTCCAGCTCTGTAACACAAACACACACAACAGCAAACACTGTATGAGAGCAACATCTACAGCAGGTGTTCACCCATGATGGCTAGGTTAATCTATTGGCACAGCTGGACAACTTGTTTAAAATCAAACCAAGTATCCACTTTCATTTAAAAGTCTCCATTAAGTTTGGTAATGGTTTGAATAGCTATACAGCAATAAGATTTCCAAAATGGCCACTTTTGCCATGAATGTAATCATGAAGCCTCTTGCGAATCAGCCGGAACTAACTTTATTTCTTGGGGCTGTTGGAAGCTTCCCAGGGTTCACTTTCTCCATATTAAGCAGCGGTTAGCTTGATTCGCTTGAACAAAATGTTTTACTGATCTTATAGCGCTGCATCAGAGAGACTGTGCCAAAGTCATTCCGCCCTGCAGACGCATCAAATGAGGAAAGAGAATTGCTCAGAGATGTTTATAATGTGAAGGATATACAGGAAGAGTATGGAGCGTTAAAGCATTAATTTACTGCTACAGCTTTAAAAGCTTTAGCTTGCAATGACTCACCTGTCATTAGCTAGTTAGTTTGTTTGCTTAAGCATGAAACATCTTATAGCTCAAAATTAAGAGCAAACGACTAAATAGTATGATCTTGAAAAACGTCAAAAACCATCTCTTATTTTTTAGTTTTTAGTAAGTAACATTATATTCTCTTAATTTTATTTGGAAGGCAATTAAAACTTGTTTAACAGACCAAGAAAACCACCTAATTAAATTAAGCTTGGGTTTTATATTAATGTATATATGACCAAATGTTTAAACCCCATTTTAATTTTATTTCACAGTAACAGCACAATATTATGACAGCATTTTTGCTGGAAATATAATCCCAGACCATTTTAGATATTATGAAATATAATGAAGTAATGCCTATTTAATAAAAATCTAATAATTTCAAAAACAACTTGAGTTAAAACAACCACATTCTACAAACAATAACACATTACCGTCACATCGCTCAGCCCTAATACAAACAGTAAGGTCACTAAACAAGATCTCAATTCTGTACACCAAGTTAACTGCCATGAGAAAATATCATCACATGCTTCCACAGAAAAATGCAGAAACAAGTTAAATGTGAATCACACAAGCAATGCTGAAGCAGCTGCTGAGATATATCCAGATCTCAGAGATGCAGGCTGTAATTTGCTCCTCCACAAACAAGCCCTGCAATAGCTTCAGACAGAAACAAGTAATTTACCACTAATTTAGCACTAACTGAACAGACATGTAGCACCATTTGTGAACCTACTGCACAAATGTACAGATGGACCACCTGACAACACATCTATTCAATCTTTCCCAAGTCTAACAAATGTTGTCTGACATCATGACATGGTTATACAAATGTTCTCTGACTAAAGGATTGTTTGAGTAAACTGGAATTTGAAGAATTACTTCAAATATGAATGGGAGAAGCAAGAACATGTCTCGGGCTAAACCTTTAGCATTAGATGAAATCTTTTACATCCTCTCAGTCAACATAGGTATCGTAATTTCATGCTTGGGCAGCTTCGTTAAGCCTAAGGACTGATCAAGCCTGTAATTTTCTGCAAGGCAGAGCAAACAGTGATGAGGCAGAGCCTCTGCTTTCTGCCAATGTCTAAATTGGTGTTGTAGGATGATAGATATAAGATCTAAACAGGTGTCTACACTCACAGCATAACATCTGCATGTCCTTACATGTTTGATTTGTTTGAACCTTTGTACTAGTGCTTAGTTAATGCTTCAAAAACAAGCGGAAGCAAAAGTTACTTAATTAGCAATAGCTGCAGAACTGACACAATGCTCCTTATAAAACAAAAAAATCAGAGTCTTAATCCTGATTGGACGAGCAGTTTTTGAAGTTGTTGTAAAGTAGTCAACACATGCACACCTGCGAGAGAAAATCAACCAAATTCTATATTAATGCACTTAGCTGCTTGGCAAGCTGCTTACATGTTAATTGGCGACTGTAAACAGTCTACAATCAAGCTAATGAACTATATTACTTGGCAGAAGCATTGTTTATTTGAATTAATATATTTAAATATTCAAATGAACATGAATGAAGATGTAGTGATTTTACCACAGTAAAACATGATGCTGCAAACACAGCACCTAAAACCTCTTAATTGCTGTTAAAGCTTATTGCTTTAGTAAGCTTGAGTAATATATACTACAAATTAGTGTTGTCACAATACTGGAATTTCTAACTTCGATATGATACCTTGGAAAAATATCGATATTCGATTTTTTATTTTACCATTTTTGATACCACTGGGAAAAACTGCCACAACATTAAGGGTGTCAAATTTTAGTTTCTTCTTTGAAGATAAATATCACATGTCTAGAACATGACAATGAGGTATATTTTACATCAGCAAAAACATTTTGAGGTAGTGCACTTGTTTGCAAAGGTGCATGCATCACGTGCGAAAACAAACCTTACTGGAACGACATGAGGACACTGCTGGCAACAATGCTGGGCCATCTTGCTTAATATTTTAGTAATGTTAAAATGAGAGCAGTTACCAACCTCTCAAAACTCTTTATATAGGTCCGGGTGTCTGTCTTTCAGGTGCTTTGCTTAATTAGTGATGTTAGCACCTTATGTTAGCACTGCTTTGTAACAACGCTTGCATATTGGCGTGCTTGTGTCTTTTGTGCCTTTCCGTGTTCATTTGCCTCAAATCTAAAATAGTTGCAGACAGCACTTCTGCTGTGTTCTTTTTCAACAAAAGCCAGGTTGCAGCCTTGCACTCGCATCTTACTAACGCTATTTATGAGTTCGAATGAGACAAAACAGGCACTGCGGTCACATGCGTTGTGCGTCAGCTCGCTGTTGGAGAGAAGGGAGAGAGTAAAAGCACCAAAGCTAGGCTGCTATCAGTGTATCGATACTTCTAAAAATGAGTATTGGTACCACTTCATATATTTCAGTGGTCAAAAATATCTATAAATATCGATGACAACACTACTACAAATCATACTATAAATCTGAATGAAAACATCCAACTTTTCAACAAGGCCTGAGTATTTATGTTGCAAGATCACACCGGCCTACACGAACACTGCTAGTTCATCTGGTTGGGTTTCTTTGGCATGTCTTAAATCAAGCTGAATCAGATTGTTTGCAAAAACTTACCTGAAAAGTGCGGAGCCACTCCTGCAGGCCTGTGGGAGGCTGGATGGACGTGAGACGCCGTCTCTGCTGGCCCTGCCCATTGGCTGCTCGCAAGTCCCCGAACGTAGTGGGCGTGGCTGGGTATGGTAGTCCTGTAGGGCTGTTTAGTCAAGGTAAAGGGAAGAAAAATAAATTAGATTAAAAAATGAGGCACAATAAAACTTATACTTATATGGAAAACTAAATACACTGAATTAAAAAAATAAATGACAGTTTAAGCAAATTTAATAAAATAATTTAACCAGGTTAAATTAAGAACATGAATAGGCCATGTGGAGCCTGTTAGTGTAGTTTAAAGAACAGTGACAATTTAATTGATAAATGGTTCGCTGTAAACCATTGCTGTGCACAGGAGACTACGGAAACCACTCTGAACCTTGAATCAATCTGACGCTTCATTTCAAAAGCAACAGTGTGAGAATTTGTGCCAAAACCAAAAAACTGAACCTGTGCCTAACAAGCACAACAGTCCACTCAAGCTGCTGTTTTGGTCCAACATCAGACAATGTATGTTTACCTCAGACCTCAATACATTAGTCTACCAACACTGCAAGCATGCTTTCACTCAACACTGATGTCAATAATCTACCTGTCCCATGTTATACTTATATAAATGTTTATTTCTAACTTTGTAACTTTTTAACTTTCTGAATTTCAAATTGTATTTTTATATAATCAGCATGAAACTACTGTTAGTGCTTAAATTACACAGATTTAAATTTGAAACTAAAGAAATAAAGAGGGTGGAAATAGTTGGGGAGGAGCACAGAGTGACTAGAGAGTCTCCACATGTCAGCATTTCTTACTGCATGTCTCTGGGGCCCGTGTTAATGATTCAGGCGATTCAGCAGTCCTTTCTTGCATACCACATATACTTTCTGCAGTGTAAGAGATGTTAAGAAAAACAGGTAGCACAGAAGAGCATGCAGTTAGGTCTGTTTTACAATTTGAGCCTGAGAAGATCCAAATGCTTTAATTACCCAGAGCACACTGCAGTCTCACAGGGCATGTGCTTTTCCAGTATGACCCATGAGAGCATTTGCGAGAAGCTGTTCCTGCGCTTTCTATTTATTCAAACATGTAGTCCAGCCCCAAAACAGGAAAAACATATCCCACATAATAAACCAAACCTGTTTGTGTCTATTTAGTGGCTGTGGGCCGTAAAGTTTAATGTAGAGCAAGAGGTATTCCAGTAATTTTAAAGCGTAACAGCAAGAGTTTTACCTTGGACAGGGTTTTTTTCCTGAAGGGAAAGGTCGAACCTCGGGCCCATGGTCCAACTTTCTCTTCATCTGCAATGAAACAAAAGAGGGGTGATGATTATTTTGGGCTTATAGAGCACAAGACAGACAAACAGATGCAAACACATCAAATTACAAAACCACACCATCACTTAAAGTCAATAATGGCAGCGTGAATAACCTGCCAAGCAGTAATTTGACTGTAATGAGAGGGTGGGATGTATTAGGAGCATTTACAGAACATTTCTTAACCTGTTCAAAACCATACAGGCACCACAATAAAACATCACTGGACCATCACTGGAAAACCGGACTGAGCGATTCTGTGTACTAAGCATTGTGTTAGTTTTGTTTTCTACAGATGTGAACCAGTGGAAGGAAGGTCATGACCCATTTTACAGAGACTGACAGAAAGGAAAAAATAAAGTCGAACAGCTGAGGCTAACACTTGTTATGGGATTTTTTAAAGAGGTATGCAGAAAAAAAAGGCACATCTCACAGGAGCTGAAAAGGGGGACACACATGCAAACACACATCTGTGTGGGCGTGGCAGGCACTGAGCTTTCACAGGATACGACACAACAGCCTAAATTTATATGGGCAGGAACGGGGAATAAAGCATGACTATCCTTCACTGTCTCAGTCATAACCCCCACCACACCCCCCTAATACAGACTTAAATGGCCCTGGTTTTGCTGCATAGTTGGTGCCTGGCTACAGAGCATCTACTCTGAAAAAACAAGGGTTTAGTGTCCTCAACACAAAGAGGTCCTAAACCACATTTGAATAAAACTGTTTTAGGATGGTACAGTGCTGCCAGGGAATTTGTGTAGTTGGTGAATTAGAATAGATTTCAGAGAAGAGTTCCGTAAGAAACAGATTAAAATGAATCATTGTGCATCACTTATGAGTTCGAAAGTCATTAAGGATATACACAGAAACAAGGAGTCAAGAGTAAACATAGTAGAATTAAGCACACACGGTGTCCATGGAAAACAGCATGTACAAAAAGACAAAAGGAAAACTGTTGGCATTTTTGTGGCTTTTGAATTTTGGTGTCATATCATTGGTCTCGACATTCATATGAAACCAAATTGCATGATCACATTTGCTACAATTGATCCAATGTCGGTCAAGCCATACGTTTAATTCTCTCAAGCAATGTTGATTTGAGTATTGCTCCTCAGAGCTGAAGGGTGTGTGATAATGAAGCTCGGTCTGGGTTTCTGAAGGGGCCCCTCGCTGTGAGACTCACAGTAAATAAGAGCTGGAGACAAATAGATCAAGTGCTGCAGCAACTTTCCTGAAATGCCTCACGCCTGAGCTGTGAACGTTCCCTATACTCACTAAAACAGCATGTGTGGGAGAAGAGTAGACTGAGGAGGGTCGTTCACA
>JAZGTJ010000823.1:0-76830 GCA_036877575.1 Botia almorhae | reverse complement strand
GCTTAATGTTGCTGCCTACCTTTTTAAACACCTATTTACATCAGAAACCTGTGGTGCCTCCATGTGTCTAGGTAGGCAGCTCACTATGTTTTGGTAGTAAGTTTATTTCTCATTTTGGTTCAGTGAGGATCCGGGACTACCCACGGTACCTGTTTGAGATCAGAGAGTGGGCTCTGTTAGGACGACTGATGGGTACCGAGCAGGATGGGCAGCTCAGGGCAAAGCGCAAGCAGATTGTTCAGCTCGGCCAACCATGGGGTGATGTGACCGTCTACAGGAATATGCCACCACTGAAGTTCTACTACGATGTCCATTGTGAGTAACAGTGCACTCTTGATCTCTTAATGTTGTTGAGACAAATTGACTCAGCCAATTGAATTGCTTGCACAGCAAACATCTCCCTTTACACTATTGTGTGGGGGCCGTGCTGGGATCCTGCTTGGACACTGATTGGCCAGGCTGTTGATTTACTGACAAAGCCGACAGCTGACCCTTCCCCCCTGTTGACCTGGTGGGATAAAAGTAGACTGCTTCTGCATGGGCGCTGGGTAATGGACATAGAACAGGCCAACCTGCATCAACTTGCGACTGAGGTACTCACATACCTCCTGCTTGATCATGCTTGCAGGGAACACTCAGTTTTGCAAAGTTAGGCACCACAAACATTTTTCTAAACATTTAAATGTCAGGTGTTTGCTATAACATTTAATCTGCGTTCCTAAGGACCCTTACAACACTACAGAGAACCTGCATTGGGAGTGGAGCAGACTCAACTTTGACTGGAACCCTGGACAGTTTGTCTTCAAGGGTGATTTGGATGTTAACGTTAGAACAGCGTCTAAGTATGTGTACATTAGACGCTCTGTGACTCCTATTTCATCAGTTCCATTCCAATACAACAATTTGTGATAGTATTAACCCCACTCACTCTGTCTACTTCAAAAGGTATGATGATATCTGTTTCCTGCATCTCCCGAATCTGTGTATGACCCTTGACCTCCAATGGCTATGCCATGGCAATCCACATGACCACCATGCCGTAATGCTCTGTGCTGCAGAGAACGTTGCGGATGTGACTTCAGGACAGCCGCATGACTCCTACAGGGCCTTCCGCTCTGAAAACCTCAATCTCTCCATCACCATGGACCTAAACCGACACTGTGGCAAAGGTCAGAGCCAAAGTTTTTATCTGCCTTATTTAGTAAATAATTTCCCTGTCATTCCAAGCAATGATGACAACTTTTTGAGCTTGTTTGCTGTATTTGTTTTCTCCTAGAACCCTGTCAGCCCAGAATCCTCCTCTACAGCAGCACACTACGTTGGATGCAGAACTTCTGGGCCACCTGGACCAGTGTGTCTAGGCCCATCTGCAGAGGCAAGCTCTTCCACAGTCTCAGACCAAACCGCAGGAAGCTCGGCCAGCACTACAAACAGATGTCCTACACAGCATCTTTTCCACAACTACAGGTGAGGCACGCACCCGATTAGGTAACATTATTCTATAGCACACACAGCCAAAGTACATTGGGCCTGATGAGTACATTAAGGAAATAAGCTCAGAATTGATTTCATCTTGACCTTAAAAAGATACATAAGACCACTTTATTTCAGCATTGTTTTTATGTGCAGGTTCATTACTGGGCTTCTTTTGCTCAGCAGAGAGGCATTCAGGTAGAGTGTAGCAATGGTCACGTCTTTACCAGAGGAGCACAGAGACTCATTCCACAGGGTGAGAGAGCAGACACGCTTCAGTCCATCTCTCCTCTTCACACATTTTCTAAACGTTGTGCTGAATTGATCGGCTTCGTGTTTTGCAGCTGGAACTGTGATGAGGCGACTGATCTCTGAGTGGAACGTCACTCAGATGGTGAGCGAGCTCTCGCTGGTCACCGTGCACCTCATGGCCTCCACGTGGGACGAGACAGCTGACCACCAGATCAACGCCCAGGTGAAGAAGACCCACCTGCTCAGCCTGTCTTCACTCAGCTACCAGAGACAGAGCAACCGCATAGAGGAGGTAAAATGCTCCATCCGTGTCTTAGTGGTAGGCTAAACGCTGCCAGCTCTTGGAGCCATGGCCTAGCAGGTTAGCGATACGTCCTGCATTCCTAATTCTATTCCCCCAGTGGTATACAACAAGTTGGTGAGCCCTTGCAAACTAAAAAGTGGGCCTGCCCACAAGTTGTGACATCATGCATGAATGATTATTGGAGGTGCATTAGTATCATTGTTGGAGACAGTGATGTTATAGACAATGGCCTTAATAAATTTACCAAGCAGTTCTACCCCTGCTTCATTTCACTTAGGAGGTAAACTCTAAAGATGAGAGCAATGCTTCCTATACACACAAGCTGTGTTTAGTGGACCTGCGAGCCTCTTGGACCACCACGAACAGAAACATTGCCTTCGGGTTGTATGATGGCTACAAAAAAGCATCTGTGTTGAAAAGGAATCTCTCCACGGAGGCCCTGAAGGGTCTACGGATCGACACACAGGTGCAGATGAAAAAGCTGAAGCGATCTATGTCCAGCTATTCTTCAAACACAGCTCCAGCTACACCAGTTGTCAACACCACCACCCGCCTGGAAAAGAGTCAGAATGAAGGTAGTATATTGATTTTAACAAGTCTGGTCCACATTGAAGCTCATTCTGACTAAGAATTATTGCCCACGTACACAATAATGGACTATCTGACTGACATTTGAGAAGACCAACAGCAATTGTTTAATGACGTTTAGGGGTATAGAAAATCTGAAATTGCTACCACGACAGACAGCATTCAACAAAGTAATTCTTAGCATTCAAATACTACAGCAGTTTCTTCAGACTTTAGAAGTCTGAATTAATTCATATAAAGAATTCGGAAAGCAGGATGTATGTTTACAAATTAACAAACAAAACTCTTAAATATCTTATGAAGAATTGTAAATGAACCCACAAGTAGTTCTTGCTAGTCAGGTTACAACTGGCAAGTCTTCATTGTGGTACCTGAGGGTTTCATTACTCTATTTGATTAGTTTTTGTTTTGTTATTTAGGGACGTCCATGCTACAGAAGCTAATCGAGGAGACCGATAAGTTTGTAGTGTTCTCAGAAGAAGATGCAGGAGTGAGCGACCAGCTCTGTGGAATTGCTGCGTGCCAGACCGACGATGTTTACAACCGCAACTGGTTCATAGAGCTTGTCAACGGTCAGGTACGAATATATATTTATTAGCACCCTTAATGTAATGCACTGTTTTACTGGGTCCAAACATCTCATGTACATGGTGTTCAGATGATGCTGCGTGGCACAGAGACTGCAGGCTGTGTGCTGGTATCTGCTGCTAAAGCTCAATTACTTCAGTGTGAACACCACCCTGCTTGGTACAATGACACACTCAAGCAGAAGACCACCTGGACCTGCCTGCTGGATGGCATGCAGTACTTTGCCACCATGGAGCAAAACCCCTCTGAACAGGAGGACTGGCAGCTGTGGCTGGAGGTGGGTTTACAAAAACAATTGCGCTAAATAGCATTTACAGTGATTAAACATGACTGTAAAACAATCAAATGCCACTGTTTGCACATAAAGGTAAAGAACATTGAGGAGCACAGGCAGAGGAACCTGGACTCGGTACAAGAGCTGATGGAGAGTGGACAAGCTGTTGGAGGCATGGTCAGCACCACCACAGGTAAGCCACTCTAACTTATCACCCACTGTACCGTTCAATGCCCTGTTCAATTTAGTGGTGCCTTTTAGTGGCTTCATAGTGGCACCTAACTTATTCCAAGCCATGGACATAATTGAATAGTAAATGAAACATCATCGATTGATCATTGTAAATGGTTTGCTGAGGAGGGATGTGCTCTTGCTACTGAAGAGATCAGACCTAAAAATCACCCTAGCAACTGCATAGCAGCATGCTGTTAACAACTCAGAATACCCAAAGTAAGCCAGTTATGTTGTAACCACTTTGGTAATGCTCCCAGGCTGACATTTTTCATGTACATACAACTTCAGCTTCTGTCTACTAAAAAGAAAAGCCTAGATTGTTTTTCACAATTTCTGTCTATCGTAACTGTTTCCCCTTATGCCGGTTTAGACTGGAACCAGCCGTCCCAGATGCAAGAGACCCAGCAGGTCCAGCGTATCATCTCTCGCTGTAGCTGTCGTATGTACTACATCGGCTACAGTCACGACATCGACCCTGAGCTGGCCACCTCCATCAAACCTCCAGAGATACGTGACCGTCATGAGAAAGAAGACCTGCTAAAGAAACAAGCTGGTATGCTACTTTGGTCCTCTCAGGAGATCTGTGACCTGACTTATGATGTTGGACGTTGCTCAGTCAAACTCTATTATTTGTTGTTTTGTCTGTCAGGAGCTGTAGACACCTTTACCCTCATCCACAACGACCTGGAGATTTCCACTAATCCAGTGCAGTACTCCATGATCTTGGATATAGTTAATAACTTGCTACTCCACGTAGAACCTCGACGAAAGGTTTGAACTGTCTGCATTCTGTTATAAAGATGATGTTGTTAGGAATGTATAGAAGAAATTGAATGGGTGCCAGTCTTGTATGCTAATATGGCTGGTCTTTCTCTTTATTTAGGAGCACAGTGAGAGAAAGCAACGTGTGCGTTTCCAGCTGGAGATCTCCAGTAACCCTGAGGAGCAGCGTAGCAGCATCCTGCACCTGCAGGAGGCAGTACGACAACATTTGGCTCAGATCCGCTGCCTGGAGAAACAGATCTACTCCAACATGAGGGTGAGAGTGCATCTGCAGTTTAAAACGTTTTGTTGCCCTTGAGCTTCTCAGTGTTTTCTGATTGTTTGTTAAAGGTAACTTGGTTATGTCCTCCAAGCTGCTTTGAGATACCTTTTGGGGTGTTCTGCTCACATTGATTTTTCCTCTAACCTTCACAGTCTCAGTCAGAAGAGATCAGAGGTGATGAGCTGTTTGATATCAACCTGCGCCTGCAGAATCAGCTTAACCAAGAGAAGACGGACATGCAAATGAAGAGCGAAGAGCTTAACATCCTTATCCGGTTGGTCACCAGAACAGTTGATTACTTCAGCCAGTTCCTGTTTTTCAACAGAGCTTCTGTCTTTATTAGCACAGAGTAAAATGTAAACATATAAAACATGATTTCTGTATTGACACATTTTCATGGCTCAGATACTTTAACTACTTGGTTCTCTAAGATGTTTCAAGGACTTCCAGTTACAAAGGGCAAACAAGCTTGAGCTACGCAAACCACCAGAAGATGTGAGCGTGGTGCGCCGTACTGAGATCTGCTTCGCTCAGGCCCGCTGGTGTCTCACAGAGGAAGATGGACAGTTGGGCATAGCTGAGCTTGAACTACAGAGGTTCATGTACAGCAAGGTGAGTCTGCAGGGATATTGGAGGGTTGGATTCCTTTGCAAACCAGTGTTTGGTTGAAATTGCTGAATGTTCTTGCTAATTATTGAAAGGAGTAAAATGTTAGCAACTGTAAATGTCGCTGTGCATAGTGTACTACAGATTTATTAACAGGATATTGTCTTCCACAGCTGAATAAGTCTGATGACACAGCAGAACATCTCCTGGAACTGGGCTGGTTCATCATGAACAACCTCCTTCCCAATGCTGCTTACAAGGTACGGCTGCTCTGATAATAATTTACCTTCATTGCTCAAAAGGGTAGTCAAAACCTAAGAATAACAATACCATGTGACATTATTTCAGATACACAATTGGAAATCTGCTTTGTTTGATATTTAGCTTCTCTATATATGTGTAAATAAAGTCTATATATGTGTAAATGCATTGGATAAGTTTTGGGTGAATGCAACCCTAAACCAGCCTAATTACAGTATAAAGGGCGTCTCTAGACAGCAGACTAAACGATTTTGACTGTGTAGTTTTGCACATCTCTACTTTTTGTTAATCTTGGAATTCTTTGCTTGGTTCCTCTTGTGCAGCATCTAAGGGTATGTATGGTGTGGGTAAAATCGTAAATTTGTTACTCGACACCGTCCTCATTCAGACATGCCTAAGAGAGTTTTTCATTGTTTTATTAAGACAGACCTCACTTATTGCACTTATTGCTGGCTGGATGAGCATCCCTCCACATTTACTTGATCATTCTTTTTGTCTTTTTTTGTTAATATTATTTTTACATGTTTAGTTGTTTATGACCACCAGGATCTACAGCCATGTCCATGATCTTTTGTTTTGTAGTTTGCATCTAAACAATTGCTGTGTCGTTAGTTCTAACATTTTGCGTTGCAGGTGGTTTTGCGTCCTCAGAGCCCCTGCCAATCAGGTCGCCAGCTTGCACTCCGCATCTTCAGTAAGGTCCGCCCCCCAGTGGGAGGGATTTCTGTCAAAGAACACTTTGAGGTTATTATTTTTAAAACCAGTCCAATAGCATTGTACGGTGTCTATTAACTTTTATGGTTATGCTCTTCATTCACAAACATTTTTAATTGTAGGTAAATGTGGTACCACTCACCATTCAGCTCATGTACCAGTTTTTCAAAAGGATGATGGGATTCTTTTTTCCTGGAAGAAATGTGGAAGAAGAGGAAGTTGGGGATGAGGAAGACAAGTTCAGACTGGTCACTACAGGTTTGTGAACTGTTTCTTGTCATTACATATTAGTTGTATATGATAGTTGACCTTTATACTACACATGTATCCCTGGTGATGCTTAGCTTGGGGGGCACTTTTAGAAAATGCTGGGTGACCAGGGTCCAGTAAATAAAATGTACAATAAATATAGCCAGTGTGAAATATGCAGATCTTACAGATGCATTTATATTTGCATTTTGTATTCTTTGTATTTTCAACCTATGGATTTTATTAGTATATGCTTTTCCAGGCATTTTAATACATAACCCACATGTTGCTGGTACCATGCTCTACCAGTTGTGCTACAGGAACTCATACGATTGGACAGACATACATGTAATGATTATAATAGTAGGTAGTACTATAGTACTCACTATAGGCACACTCACTTGCAGTGTAGTCCGCTCTGTTCACGATTATTGGAGTTTTCTAGTTTGTTGCATCAGGCCACACACTCGCATGTAGTGTAAACATGGAATCGGTAACTGGATTTTCAAAAAATCTAGACTGCATTGGTGAGACTGATGTATTTTTAACATTCCTGTTTTCACCACTCTGCAGTTGTTGTACCGACATAAATAGCACTCTTCAAGCCGATCGATATCAGTTTATATTGATTTCTTTCCCTCTTTTGTGCTCCTGTGAGGGTATTCGGTTGTTATCTGCTGCATATTATGTCACACTGATGGATCGTCCTTGGCTATTATACGCTCATCCGTGCTTTGAAGTTGGTTTTGTATCTGATGTTGCTTCAGGGTGACTTTTGGTGTGATGTATAGTGTGTCTGAGACTTGTGTTTCTGAGACAGGCGTTGTGAAACCCAGGCAGCTCTCTGAAGACTCCATAGGTGCGCTTGGACCTGGTAAAGGGGTCACACAAGGGTTAAATCGAACAGCTGGGGTCAGGAGGTCATTTCGCAAGCCACCAGAGGTATTTCATGAACAAACATAATTTATTTTAAACATTCAAACATTTCGGCAAGGCTTAAGTCTAGTCCCAGACTAAAATGCATGTTTGAGTTGTCTTAACTGAAAGCAACTTGCACTGACATACATTTGACATACATTTTTAAATGCTTTTTCATTTTCAGCATCCTGTTGATGATATTGACAAGATGAAAGAAAGGGCAGCCATGAATAACTCCTTTATCTACATCAAGATTCCTCAGGTTCCCCTCTGTGTTAGCTATAAGGTGGGTCCTGACTGCCAAAGCTTCCAAACTTAAAACACCAGTGTGTGACTGTATGCTTATAGTTCTGTTGTACTGTAACATTAGGGAGAGAAAAGCAGTGTAGACTGGAAGGATCTGAACCTGGTTCTGCCCTGTTTGGAGTATCATAACAACACATGGACCTGGCTGGACTTTGCTATGGCTGTGAAGAGAGACAGTCGTAAGGCTCTGGTAGCACAGGTAACCCATAAACTTCCTAGATGCCAATTCTTAACCAAAATAATAATCTTAATCAGGTTATGTCAGGCATGTCTTTTGTTCTCCTATTACCACATAATTAGATGATAAAAGAGAAGCTACGCTTGAAACCAGCCTCGGGCTCAGAGTCTCGTGGTAAAATCACAGATGGTAAAGCAGACAGCAGCCTCCAACAGCAAGTGGAGGATGAGAAGGCCAGACTTCTGATTGGCCTTAGCACAGCCGACAAGAGCTCCACCAAAAAGAGCATCTTCAGTCGCCGCAAGTGAATCTCCTGCAGGGAGTTGCTGAACCTTCGGCCCTGTCGGACCATGGTAAACGACCCACGTCCAAGGGATCCCTCATCACCAGTGGTGCCTTCTAATGTCCATGCTGGTTGTGGATGGGCAAACCAGCACCATAGACGAGCCATGACTCCAGGTGCTGGTCCTGCTATGGGAGATAAGATTGTCTTCTACTGTCGTTCTAATAAGTGCTGTATACCTGACATTGTTTTCACATACTTCTGTTGTGGCAATAAATAATTTCAATGTATTCAAATTCACCACATACAGCATTAGACCACCCCATTAAGTAAAATACTGCCCTCACATCTGAAGTTAAATAGTGTCCTACATTTTAGTGGTTCATCCTGGTATACCTGCAGTAGATTATGAGAGTTGTGCTGATTATTGCTCCTGCTGGTTCAGGAGATTCTTAAAGTGTGTTGGGAAGAGTATTGCAGGCAAACTTGAAGGAGGCACCTAGAAACCCATATTATCACAATCAATTATGTGCTCGTTAAGATTTTATCCATTGAGCCTCAGTACTGAAAAAATAAGGAATTTATCCTTATCTTATTTAACTCAAGAAATATATGATATTCCGTTGGTTGACCTTTGCTTTACTGTGCTAAATACGCTGTGCAATATAAAAGCAAACCATACTAAGGGTATTCCATTTGTAGAGCAGTTATGTTATTGTGACATTGACTGTCATAAGAAGCATTTTGTGGTGTCATTTTTGCAGCCTGTTCAATTAATGCTTTGAAATTTTAACACTATGGCACTTTTTACACAAAGTATTTTCGGATATTTTTGTATCTGTGGTTATCATTGTTGTTCCAATAACATCTTCAGATGCTGCTGATCTTTGCTTCTCTGCTTTAATAGTTAAAGATGTTGATTATTTCAGTTATTTTAATGTTTTTAAATTCAGCACTGTTTAGATTTCTCTTTCCCACTGTATCAGGGCAATGGGTCCAGTATTGTTTTTTTGTACATAGAATGAGAGGTATTAAATGTCACCAGGCATGTAAATGAATATTTGTCAATAAAAAGCAGCCAATGAGTCTTTCAGTGTGTCAATGCTGTTTAGTGATTTTGGGCTATTTATTATTGGTTAGTCATTGTTCAATATTTGATTGTAATTTTGCATGCATTCATTAGGTAAGATATCAACTCAACAATATCAACCAATTGAGCTACCTTAACATTATTTTGTGAAAATTCCCTAGGTTTAGTTGGAGAGTAACCACCGATGTAATTCACATTAACAAACAAATACATACCACTTGGTCTAATTCTGTCATTAATGTAATTTAGTTTTTTTGGGACCACTCTAAGCATACAGTAATATAATAGTAAAATATTTCACATATGTAGCCCACATGGTAGGAGATGTAGGCTTTAGAAAACGCTCAAATTGATTTTCCACAGGACATTAGAAGCCACTGTCTGGACAAAAGGCCATGTCCTGGAGCACGCAGAGTTACGTAATCAATCAATTATGACGTTTATGCTGCGTGATCCCTCAAAGCGCTGTAACGTGATCGTTGTTTTGAAATTAATATTAATGAGTGGGCGGAGCCGAATCTTATGCACTTCTTTATGTGCATCAAACGTTTGGGCAGTTTTGAAAAAGTGCCTGCTGAAATTGCTGTGTTTCGTGTAGAATAAAAGCCTATGCTGTAGATAATAAAACTGGATTTTTATTGGAAGACTTATATGGGGGAACCGTTGGGATTTTAAAGAAGACTGAACCGTTCATCTGTTGTTTACAAAATGCAATAAGCATGTGATGGGCGGCGACGAGAGTAAAAATAAGGTAGGAGCGTAATCACCGCTTAAATAGTCATGCAGCTCAATTGATATACAGTAATGGTTTATAGCGTTATCTACAGTTACAACTGATGTGTAGTGTTATGAGACTCTGCAGATGTGCAGTTTTCTCATGAGTTTTTCGGTCTATGAAATCGGTTTTTCAGTCGGTTAATATGATTACTTGTTAATATGAAAAACTTCATATATTGTCTCATTGCTGTTGTTGGCCCCAAAAATTATTTGGACATCTAGACGACAATTAAAATGCATTGGACTACACCAGAATAATTACACCGGTGTCTTCTGACAACTAGACATTTTCTCATCACAACTTAACATCTGTATTGCAGTTACTCCTCTATAGCTCCTATATAGTGTTCAAAATGCACTTTATTTTAAACACTCTGTGGTGTCTCTTTCCATGCAGTCTCCCGCATCACAGGAAAAGAGATCCCTGTCATGTCGCCAAAGCTTTCTGTCTTTCCCTGCTCAAGTTGTTCATCACAATCTATTCAGACGCGGCGCCCAGCACAGAGGACACCGTGTCTCTGAGCAATCGCATGCCTCAGGATCAAACTCAGAGGAGCGTTTGAAGTGGATGCTGCCAGGCTTCATCTCTGTTTTCCTCCCCGAATTTCCACAGAGGTTTACTGGACATGTGCATTTACAGGTAGGTTCCGCAATGTAACATATCCTTTTAGACTAATTATGACCAAATTGTTATTTTCAAATGAAATATTCCTTTAAATACTTTTTAATGTATTGACTCTCTAGATTCTTGGGTTTATAGCTAAAGGCTCATTTGGCCCTATCCTGAAGGTGAGGGACCAGTATAAAGATGAGGTCTTTGCTATTAAGGTGATTTTCTATACCTTGTTCTGAATTCCAAATCATTCATTGCCTTTTTCAAAGTGTGATATGTGTTCAGTTTATTGCACATCTTAATTCCAGAATTTCTGTTGTCACTAATGGTTAGGTTTTACCCAAAGCTGAGGTTTTAAAGCACAGAATCCTCCAGCAGTCGAAAGAAGAGGTGATCATTCAAGTGAGTCATGCTGAGCTGCTGCTCTCTGTGTGTGTCATCTACAGCTCGTCCGATCTGGTTCTAACCGGGCTGGTGATATACGGACAACACTGACTTCCTCCAGTTCTTGTCTCAGCCAATGTCCCATGCACACATTAACATTTCATACTTCAATTGTTTTGTTTAGCTTACGCCATCAGTGTTTGATCCCACTTCCTCTCAGTGCCTGCACTCATCTCCATCTCATTCTCTTTGCATTGTCGACGGTCACGTTGTAGCGGCAAGTCAGGCATCCATTTCTGCTCAGTCTCCAGGACTGTTGGCAAAGCCAGAACAATCTCTTCATCAGTGAGTCACACTACATACATGGGCTTGCAAGCATACTCTCCTTCTGCTTATTTGACCATAATTTAAAGGAATATTCTGATAAAGTGTGTAAACAAATCATATCACATACATCACCTTTCATTAATTTAACCATAATATATAATTGTTTATATATAATTGTTATTCATAATAATAATTGTTTAATCTGTTGACAGTTCAGTTATATATGTCCCACCTGTTGCTTGTATTGTTGTGTGAATATCATGCAGGAGTTACTGTATTTATCTGATTTATATCATGACATAAAATGATATATAATTTATATAGCGGTTGTATTTATTGTAACCCAGAATATTCCTTAAAGGATCTGCATAATTCTGTCCCTTTATTTCCTCCTTTTTTATTTGATTAATCTAGTTTTGTGTTTTTATTTACCACATCTCATTTATTTACCATCCATTCATGACAGACTAGGACCCCTAATCATTTGTGTTGTGTCTTTTTCCTTTCCTGTGACAGCCAGAATTTGTCAATTTAGTGATTACACTTCAAAAATTACCTCCTAGATGATCAGGCTGTACTTGAGAGGAGCTTGTTTTGTAAGTTTAATCTATATGAAGGTGGCCTCAAGGTCAATCAGTCTGCTGTAACAATTTTCTTCTCCATCTGTCAGTATCTGACTCTGTGTTTTTATCTTCAGTGTGTGATTATTGCAGCACTGGGGATCTGTATACTTACTGGACACTGAAGGGTCGATTTGATGAGAAGGAGATTCGAGTGTTTGCTGCTGAACTGGGTTCGGCCTTGGGTGAGAGTACTAAAATTAGTACGTTAGTAAATTAATCTAGGCAGTAGATTAATGTCAGTAAAGTTATACGGTATGTTACCATAAATGTATCATTTGCAGGTTATTTGCATGACTTTGGAATAATACACAGGGATGTGAAGGTACAAGTTGCAATACTTCTCAGCTAATATTAAACAGTTAAAAGAATAAAGTCATCATAATCTCTCTTTTCATCATCTTTTTGCGACAGATGGAGAACATCCTTCTGACTGATGATGGTAAAGCTGATCTTCACTTACACTGTGGCATTGTGGGAAACTTGACAGTAATATTTTAATAGTCTACATCAGTGCAACAAATTTTGTTTAGTTACTATTATCCATATTGTGTCTTCAGTTAATTAAAAATGGTTCTAGAGTTTATCATGTAAAATATTGTACATTATTTTGTTTTAAAACTTTTCTTGTAAAACTTATTTTCCTCTTTTTTTTAATTGGTGTGTCCTAATTTAAAAGTTTTAATTTAATGAGTTTGAGTAAAAATGAGATGGCTTTGTGGTATATCATACTCATTTTCTAAATCAGAGGCGTATGTAACTTTTTGGATAATTATTTTGTGTCCAGAAATACAAAAAATGTGCTTAAAATTGAATTGAAAAAAATCACAACACAGCTTCAAATGAGCATTCATTTATTCAAAAATAATGTATTTATTTCAGACTTCTTATAATACATATAATACTTTATATTATACATATTTGTTATGTATTTAACATTAAATAATATCTAATTTTCTAAAACAGCTACAGATATGTACAATTATTTACACATACAAGACAATGTGACAGTACATACACTGTATTATATTTTAATATCCACAGCCTGCTAAAATACTAAGTACGCATTTAGGTTGAGCTAAAGGGAATGAAGGCACATTTGTGAAATGTTACTGCTGTCTGATTTAGGTCACCTCCGCTTGACTGATTTTGGGCTGTCTCGTCGCCTTGAGCGTGGTGATAGAGCCTTCACTATCTGTGGCACAATACAATACATGGGTGAGACTGGATAGTATTTTCAAAGTAATACTGCGTCGGTAATACTTACCATCAAGTGTATCATCTGGAAGTACGCATAGAGCACGTATAGCTCTATTTCTGCTGGGTCTTTAAATAAGAATGTACAGGATTAATTACATTATCTGGTCATTAAACAGCTCCTGAGGTCCTAAGTGGGGGCCCATACGGCCATGCTGCAGACTGGTGGTCTCTCGGTATTCTCATCTACGCTTTGGCCACTGGAGAAGTAAGATGTGTCCAGAGGCAGAGTACACGTGTCTTAATGGATGTGTTATAATATAAAACTCCAGGTTATATCTGGAAGGAAAAATGCTTTTATAAAATGTTTTTATCATTTGTTTTCAGCTTCCTGTTCCTGCTGAAGCAGATCACTATAAGATGCTGGCAAGGGTCAGTGAACATCCATACGACATGCCCACCAGCCTCAGTCCAAATCTGGCGTTTCTACTCATAGAGGTGACATGATGTGTTACGCAGCACCTGCTCCTTGTTTACCAGGGCTGGGCAGAATTTAACAGTTTTCTTTCAATTCATGAATGTGAATTTAAATTGAATTAGCCACACCCTACAAAATTAGAAAAACATACTGGATGGATGAGTTGCACTTGGATGTGGTCCGTACAAAAAGTTCACTATGGTCCGTACAAAAAACATTATTTAATGAAATTACTACAGATTTCTATTGGTTATTGGTGATGTAATGTTTCTGGAAATATCCCATATTGTGTGTGTGTTTAGGAATTGAAATGTAAATGTTCTAAAGTTTTAAAATTTTCCTAAAATTAAAAAATTCTTGCACAACTCTTCGTAAAGCATTTTGACCTTGTTTGAATGTAGCTTCTTTGCAAGATTCCCACACGTCGCTTGCGTTGCCTGGAGAACTTCCAAATCCAGAGATTTTTCCACGGCATGTCCTTCGATTCCCAGCTGCTGCAGAAGAGTCCCATTGAGCCAATCCTGGAGCTGAAGAATCATCCTGACCGTCAAGAGAAGTCGATGAGAGGTCTATCATTAGATCTGCTCCAGAATTTTGAGTGTGACCTGCTGAACTCTCTCTCCACCCCTGAAGGTGTGTCTTCTACCTTGATGAAGATTGAGCTAAACACAGTTATCTCAGAGACTGAGACAAGAGGAACTTCAGTTCTCTAGACTCAATTCTCCATCAAGTTTGCAGCTTACAAAACATATATAAACAGGTATTTATGTCTGTGAATTTAAACTCCAGGTGCTGTTTCTCTGCCAAAGACAATAAATATCTTTTCAAATTGTGTATAATTTTTACGATTATGCTTTTTGGAGTTTTGTTATTGAAAGTACAAGACAAACAAAACTAGCTTTTTTTATTTTAAGAAATACGCTAATTAATAACTTTGGGGCAAGACACAGCACTGGAATAAACCTTGAAAGATGTTTGCTTTCACCAGGGCATTTTTTCTATTATGCTTAGTTCACCAGTTCCTGTGTACATTTTTATTTGTTTCAAATGTGTTCTTATATGTTCATGTTTCAGTGATACAGATGCTCTATTTGTTTTTATGTCATTAACAGTGTTAAGTTGTAATGCAATGCTATATGATAATAATTTCCCTGACTAGCAATAAATTTACTATGAAAATTACAGCATATTATGAATAATGGGATATATCATAAAATGTGCAATATAATATGCAGTAACCACAACAGCAGGTAAGATAACATTTAAATAGGCAGTACAACAATTACAGTAACAAGTAGCTGAAAGCAATAATTGACTCTGCACTTGGCATTAGGTGATGGGTTAATGTGGTTTGCTATTATTTAATTATTTAGTAAAAGTTGGTAGGGATCATATAAATTCCCCCATTTGTGAATAATATTCTGGACTGTTCTGTAAAGTCAATCTAAAAATGCATGACCAAAATAGAATTTGCTCATTAACTTAAATATAGGACAATACAGAACTTCTTTACGATTCCAAAGATGACGATACAATGGTAATATATATATCTGTAAATGATACCTAAAAACAATTATCCAACTTTGAGACTTTGGTGTGACCTATTTGTGAGAACAATGACAAACCCAAATGGGAACAGCCTTAATAGGGCTGAAAATTGAACACCAGATAAAGCATCATTATTAATGTTTTTAATTAGGTATCAGAAAAAAAATCACAGCCCCAGTAGAGAAGGCTTAAAATATCCGTAACTCTTAACAGTCCTCTTGAGAGTCTCCTTCACATGGGTTTTGATCCTGTATGTGAAGAGTGATATCGGGTGTCCCTCCATACCTGCCATTTATATCTGTTACCTTATGCTTTTTATATATTATGCATTGGACAACACAGTGAAAGAACCATTTATATGTTATAATATTGATATTTATGATATTTATGTGCATTTTGATACAATTTTATATAAATGATCTTTATTTAAATTTCAGTGTTTTTAAGTAATATATAGTCAATAGATGCATTGTTGTACAATAAAGCTGAATCTCCAGACTTTGATTCTATTTTTTGTCTTTGAAAAGTAGATCATGATGTCATCTAATATCTTCTCACCCGTGTAGCAGAAATTATGCCATGACCCCACCTCATTTTTTTTACCACACATAGGCTTGAATCTTAGTTGCTCTGTGACTTCCAGCATTTTCCTAAGGGTATGGTGGGGGTCTCAATGACTAGTGATTTAATAATGTGCCTGGAGTATTTTTGATCTAATTACATCACTGATGGGAATTCAGACAGATTCAGTTTAAAAAACAGGTGTGCAAATTTTCTTTTTAAAGAGGTGGTTCACAAACCATCATATTTTGTAATAGACTAGTGATCAAATGTACTTAACCAGAGACTTTTGGGCCTGCAAGCCACCACCTAGAACAGCCTAGCAACCACTTAGCAACACCTGCATAGCAACCTCTTGTTGATACGCAACACCGTGGTGGTGAGTTTTGTAAGGACCACTCACATCTGTTATACTTAGATGTGTGTATTACATTGTGTGTAAAATAACGAGAATACATGCTAAAGAAATGGGATCAGGTGGCCTTTAACACCTCCTCTAATGACTTAATGAGGGCATAACATTAGGCTCCGCCCTACAAGTGTCAGCATCCTCTGGGATATCACCCTCATAAAGAACTGGGACACCAGCCTGTAAAAGATTCAGTCACATCTCTCCTCATCTGCAGGAACCTCCAGTCTGACTTCTTCAGTCTGACTTCTTCTGTCTGCTCTGACTTGGTGAGTAACCTTGTCGTTCCATCTGTTGAATTTCCTGCAATTGTCATGTTGGATTTTATTGTGGAGTTTGCCATGAAGAAATAACATTATAACTTAATCAGATAGTAGATAAAGTTAGTAGCTCTCAAGAAACAAAAACATTTAGTGTAGTGATAATAGCTTGCAGTTGTTTTGGTAAGTCATTGGTAAACAATTCCATGTGTATGGTATTTGTATGTGTCCCGGAGATGTCCATATAAACAAATAAAGCTGCATGCAGGAATCTGCTATGCTTTTGTAAATGAGAATGCTTATCATTTATGAATAATAGAATAACAATTAGTAAGAGAGTTATCCTTTTAGGCGACCATGTTGTTTTATTTGTATTATTTTTATTTCTATTGTAAAGGCTACTATAAAAAATTTTATCTCATCTTAACCCGTTTAGTTTTTGAGGCAGCATAGTAACAATGGTGTTAGTGAGTTGTGTGTTGGTATCTATGGTTTTATTTTATGTGTTCTTAGTTATTTTATGAACTTTGAGATGGTGGAGAGTTATGTTTAATTTAATGTAACAAATATTAACACATATTTCATACTTATTACAAATACTATAAATCTTGACAGAATGCTACACATGGTGATATAATTTGAGGGAGATGATGTCGTGTGCATTTATTTAATAATCTGCTCAGGTTGTGTCAGGATGACCCACCAGTTTCCTTCCCTCACCTATGAGCAAAAGAAGGCGCTCCATGAGATAGCTCTGCGCATAGTGTCTCCAGGGAAAGGCATCCTAGCTGCGGATGAGTCCATAGGTGGGTGTACACTCAACCAGTTTCTGTGGATATTTGGTTGCATCATTTGAAACTGTGTGGTTGTAACTCACTTTGGTCCTGTGGATGTTCTAACAGGCAGTATGGGGAAGCGCTTGAACCAGATAGGGGTGGAGAACACAGAGGAGAATCGGCGTCTCTACCGCCAGGTGCTCTTCACTGCTGATGATCGCATTATCAGCTGCATTGGTGGAGTAATCTTTTTCCACGAAACACTCTACCAGAACTCTGATGATGGTGTGCCATTTGTTAAGATGATAAAAGACAAGGGCATCACTATAGGAATCAAGGTACGGCAATTTGGAAAGGTTTATGTGGAAATTTGACATTATTGAGTGTGTTAAGCTGCGACGGTCATGCGGGCAGCATTAGTTTGAAATCGGTTTGCAACATTTTCAAATCCCATTAATTCCAGTAATCTCTCTGCTGTTAAAAACTAGTGCAAAAGCTTAAATTCATAAATGTGTGTATTATTTAAATTATTAATTCATAAATTAAAAACATTTTAACTGAAGTTCCCTAAAGTCTGAAGAACTGAATTAAAATATTTCTATAACATTCCTTTCTTCACAGGTCGACAAAGGTGTTGTGCCCTTGCCAGGGACTAATGGAGAGACCACTACACAAGGTAAACATGTCCGCCCTACAAAAGCCAAACTGAAACCAATCAAATAGAAAAAAGCCACAAACTTTGCATCTGAATATTTTCTCATTCAGTTGGTTTTATAAACACTTTAGATCAGATTGTTTGAGGTCAGCTTTGCTTTGTTTTAAATGAAGACACTACTAATTGTCTTCAAAGGTCTGGATGGGTTATCAGAACGCTGTGCTCAGTATAAAAAGGATGGCGCTGACTTCGCAAAGTGGCGCTGCGTGATGAAAATAAGTGATACCAACCCGTCCAACCTCTGTATCACAGAAAACGCAAGGGTTCTTGCTCGCTATGCTAGCATCTGTCAGCAGGTAAATGCCACTGAGAGCAAATATATCCACAAAAATGGACGCATGGAGTTTAAAGAGTTCAAACTTGAAATTCTTTGTTAACACTGTATTTCAGCATGGAATTGTACCCATAGTGGAACCAGAGATACTGCCTGATGGAGACCATGATTTGAAGCGCTGCCAGTTTGTCACAGAGAGGGTTGGTTATTGTGCTTAATTTATCTTACCATTTAATACATGAAACACATTAAAAATGGGTTCTTTCATTATATAATCAGTTTGACTGTTGACTCAGGTGCTCGCAGCAGTATACAAAGAAATGTTTGATCATCATGTGTATCTGGAAGGCACGCTACTAAAGCCCAACATGGTGACCCCTGGACATAGCTGCCCAACCAAATACAGTGCGGAAGAGGTTGCCATGGCAACAGTTACCGCTCTACGGCGTACTGTCCCACCTGCAGTCACAGGTATGGATAAATAAAAAATGCATCCTTTACTTGCGCATACTTTCTTTTAAATGTTCTAACCGTTTCTCAATACTAAATATTTTTTACTTCCAGGAGTGACGTTCCTCTCTGGCGGTCAAAGCGAAGAGGAGGCTTCCATTAACCTTAATGCCATCAATAACTGCCCACTGGTAAAGCCGTGGGCTCTCACCTTCTCATTCGGCCGAGCTCTGCAGGCCTCTGCTCTGAAGACCTGGCGTGGACAGAGAGAAAATGAGATACCTGCAACTGAGGAGTTCATCAAGCGAGCAGAGGCATGCCAGCCAAAATCCCTGACTTACAGATAGACAGATATATACATACATATATTATATGTATATTAATTGATTGCTTAATTGTTTGTTTGATTTATTGATTGATTGATTTATAAGGCACATCTTCTTCAGTAAGCAATTTGAATTTTTTTATTGATACTGCTTTCATTTCCCTCTATCTTCTTGTCTCCTCAGGTCAACAGTCTGGCTGCTCAAGGGAAGTACACGATGGGTAGCGACAGCAGTGGAGCCACAGGCCTCTCCCATTATCTGTCTAACTATGCATATTAAAATGCCACTGATTCTTACATTTTAGCATTAGCTGGTAAACAGCAAACTTCATTGCCACTTCCATATGAACACACTTAACATATGTAGATTGAGTATTGTTAACTTATGAACATGATTCTGATATAAAACAGCCCATGAATCCTAACCTGAGGTTATTGCTGAAGATGTGTGATTGGGTCTGTCTTAATACACACTGCAAATATCATTAATACAGATTTGTTTGACAGGTTTCTTATAAAAACAGAAGGAATAGGTCAAAGATACAAGTGACTGTGTGTATTATTGATCCTTACTGGTTACTTACTGTCGATTATTAAGGGTTTATATTTCCTTAGATTAAAATATTTTACTTGTGCTATGCTTGTGTATTCTACTCTTCATCATTGAAAAGCTTTAATAAAGCCTTTTGTCAGATGAAAAATAAAAGCATGGACTACAAGTTTTTGAGTCTTACAAGTATTTGTTACGATAATTCTGTATGTTTGTCCTGAGTCCTAAATACATTGACAAAATGAAAATGCTGCAATAATATTGTAAAGGTATAAACTGTGCTCTCTCTTTATGTGTGTGTGTAAATTATGATATATATCAATAAATGAATATATATGTATATATATATATATATATATATATCATTTCTGCATAGCAATTATTTTGTATAGCTGCATACAATTATTACATTTATTGAAGAAATAATGCTAACTAATAGATATAGATATAAGATAACCATATCAATATGTATGTCCATTATTGTTAAATCAGTTATATTATTAAAGCTCATAGGCAATAACTACAATCGCAAGCACTGTTACTATAAATGGTTGAATATGCATGTCCTCCAAAAAATTTAAATTCGGTCTCTATGTAATCTAGTCGTTAAACTAGCACTAGAGCAGCAGGTGCAAACAATAAGTAGAACTGTGGCTCCACCCGAGGACCAGAATAAAACAACACCATCCTGAATAAAACGCTTGATATAGTTTGATTAATTTTTATCTTGCCTATCTACGATCACCCACCCATATTAAACAGCTTGATAGTTAGTTGGACTGGGCTATACGAACTATTTCGCGTCGCGGATGTAGCGACTCTATTACCCGGCGATCACTCAGTTTCCCTCAAATTAATCCGCAGCGGGTAAAGCGCGCCCGCTGAAGAGGAAGCGACCCGCGCGGACCAAGAGCAACACGCGTGCAGATCGTTAAACAATAGTAAGCGTCTTTATGTTGTGTTCGAGTACTGTTGTGGTTCGTGCGATTTCTCTCGTTTAACTTGCATCTGTTGTTTTACTAAAAGTATAACTTTTTCTCTCATTAGATCAGCAGAAAGGTTAAATCTATACATCTGCAGAGATGTCTGGTGGTGTGGTACGCGGCCCTGCTGGGAGTAATGACTGCCGCATCTACGTGGGGAATTTGCCTCCTGATATTCGAACTAAAGATGTCGAAGATGTGTTTTATAAGTATGGTGCTATTCGCGATATCGATCTGAAAAACAGACGAGGCGGACCTCCGTTTGCCTTCGTGGAGTTTGAAGACCCCAGGTGAATGAACTAAGCGTTTAGCCAGAAGAAGCTAATGTGTTTGTTTAAACATAACCCGTTTAATTTCCTAAACTATACGAATGTAAAGACGTTGCGACTCCCTGTGTCTTTTTAAACCATGCTCATAAGTTATCGTAGATAAGATTTCTGAATTAACACTCATTATTTTGTACAGACTCGTTAGCGTGTTGTTGCTAACTAGCATGCTATTTAGCTTAGCCATGCTCGATCGATTAAAACACCGATCTCGTTTATGAATATGGGGATTTTGCTGGCATTTAGCAATGTGAATTTTACATTGCCCTAAATGCTTTGGGGGAATTCGTAAAACGTAAATCTCAGTTTCGTTTGGCTAATGATGGGATTTAATACTTGCCCAATGTAAAAATATGGAAAGTAGCTTTGTAACAAGAAAGTGACTATGAGCGTGATTTAAAATGAGCTGTTGTGAGTTTACGGATGGAAGTATGTTTGGCGACTCGAATTGCTTTGTATCCTTGTACACATTAAGTGTAACTTGGGGTATTACATTTGGCATGTTAGTCAGATTAGTGGTGGTGGATTAGGACCCCGTTTATAGTTGAACTCAGTGCGACCCCTAGCCGTAAAGCACGGGTCTTTTTATTTTTTTAACTTGCAACCCTTTTCCCTACTTTTTCTTACAGGGATGCAGAAGATGCTGTGTATGCACGGGATGGCTATGACTATGATGGTTATCGGCTTCGAGTGGAGTTTCCAAGGAGTGGACGGGGTATGGGAAGAGGAGGTTTTGGAGGGGGAGGTGGTGGTGGTGGTGGTGGTGGAGGTGGCGGCGGCGGAGGAGGAGGTGGTGGGGGTGCTCCAAGGGGTAGATATGGACCCCCATCCAGACGTTCTGAGTACAGAGTAATTGTTTCAGGTAAGCATTTTCCATATTGTTTGTCATGGTTCTAATGTTTCAAACCCATTTGAAGATTCAAACTTTGACCTTTAATCCCATCCCAGGTCTTCCACCAAGTGGTAGCTGGCAGGACTTGAAGGATCACATGCGTGAAGCAGGTGATGTATGTTATGCTGACGTTTTCCGTGATGGAACTGGTGTGGTGGAGTTTGTTCGCAAAGAAGACATGACCTACGCTGTTCGAAAACTGGATAACACAAAATTCCGGTCGCATGAGGTAGGTTTGAGATTGTAATCAGAACTTTTGGATTTGCTTGACTTAGCATTGGATAATTCATTAAGGTAAGGAAGTCCCTGTCTTGGTTGAGCATGAATCCATATTTTTAGGGAGGTATTTTGAAAGTGAAAGCCTAGTGGTCTGTGCAAAAGTCTGCCTTTGCCAAAGCAGGTTTAGTTTAATTTTGTCTAACTTCACATTTTAATGGAATATGACTTGTTGGCATTGACACGGAATGCTCCATCCAGTGTTTAATGATCAAAGTCAGTACATGAACTTAATTGGTTCAGTACAACAATCAGGTCACTGAAATAGGGTGCAGCTTGACATGGGAACCCCATGCCATGTCAGGTGTGAAGGGAAAAAGTGTTTGCATTGAAGGAACTGTTTACAGCCGAAATGTATATAGCTTGTGATATGCAGTGAAATGTTCTGTTCTGTGTTAGGGAGAAACTGCATACATCCGTGTGAAGGTGGATGGTCCCCGCAGTCCAAGCTATGGGAGATCAAGGTCAAGAAGTCGCAGTCGCAGCAGGAGTCGCAGCCGCAGTAACAACCGCAGCCGCAGCTACTCCCCACGACGCAGCCGAGGGTCACCGCAGTACTCCCCTCGCCATAGCCGTTCTCGCTCTCGGTCCTAAAGTGCTCCAGTCTCGCTTCTCTGGTGAACTCTGGTGGAGCCGTTTTGTTTTTACAGTTGACATCACAATCCATGTATTTTAGGTTTTTCTCTTTATGTTGAGTATCTTCTGTCGTTTTTTTTCCCCCGTTGTCTTTTTTTTTTTTAATATACATGAATTTTAACTGGGTTTGGTTTTTGTTCCATCCTGTCTTTTCCTTTTGAATACAAAGTGGAAGTCCTTTTCATGAACCAAACAAGGTTTATGTAATGGCTCAAGCTTTTTGTAAGTGTCATTAAGTTTCAGGGGATAGTGGGTTCCATAGTAACTGTATTTTTATGTCTTCCTCTAGACATGATACAGAACTAATGATTTGTAATAAAGGATTTATACATCCATACTTTGTACAAATTTTCCCCCAAACAGACCCCTTTAATGCCATTCAAAGTCCATTCAAATGCTTTACCAGCAAATGTAAAACTCTTCGCCTGTAGGGCATCTTGAAGTTTTATTGGTTAATAAATTCACAAGGGAAGCTGGCAACCTTCAGAATTAGCTTGTTATATTTAGGCATATTCTTAGGTGTATTAGATTTGGTAGGGTTACTTAGTCTGTTTTGGCCTTACAGCTGTATACGTGCATCAAAGGCAGGTTTGAGTGGATTTGATTCTAACTCTTTACCTCCTTTGTTTTGATTTAGCTACAGTTTTAAGGTTTGGATTGGAGGAGAAAGGCTCTATGGAATCCGGATCACTGGGATCAGTACATAGGATAGGGAATGCTGGATACATGGAACAGATGCCCCTGAGATCATAGGATTTCTTTTAGGACCACAGTTCATAAGTACCCCTCTGTCCCCTTTGTTTCTTTAATTTACTGGAAAATGTAAAACATTTTGGCCCTTCACGTTAACGCATTGGAGAAACAGATGCTGGAGGAGTCAGTTGGAATGGAATCGACAGGAACAGTATGGTAAAATAAAAATACAGTTGGGGGGAGGTGTTTTCGGGCATTTTTAGAGTTTACTGTCTTATGGGCAGTTTGTGCTTATCAGTAGGTTTGGTTTTCTTATTTGCTTCAATAAAGATTTTGTTAGTACACAAAGCAGTGTGTGTGATTTGCTTTGTCGTGCTATATTGAGACGTACCGAATGTTATAAAGCGGATAAGTCCGTTTTAAATTATTGATAAACTGCCCAATGATACCACCGCACACGGAGCAAAGTAATTTCGTCGCCTGGCAACCGACATGGACGTGGTGGAAGAATCATTTAAATTTTTGATTAAAAAAAATTAGCGTTCTTTATTGCTATTGTCACAGTTTATAAGTCTTTAATGACAATACAAAAATGCAGCAAAAGCTTATATCGATAGTACTAATGTATGAGTCTGACATTTTAAACCACCCTCTTATTGTAGTAGTACATTGTGGACCGATTATGAGAGGCACAATACATTAAAACCTACAACCTTGTGATGAGTATTTACTCAATGTGAAGTGTTTTCATTGTGTGAACGTCCACCGAGGCTAATTTAAGCTATTTTCCGCACATCCTGGCATTAGGCTACTGCCTACAACCAAACAAGCTCATTTCCCTCTGGTCTCTGGTTAAAGATGCATTGTGGGTTGAAATAAGATGCTGGCAGAGCGGCGCAGGGAGCGGCTGGTCTGCAGCCAATGGTGAGCGCTGTGTAGGACGGCATTGTGAAGAGCCAGGGATTTTAGCGGGCACCAGTCAGCGTTTAACTTGATCTTTATGTTCCTCTCACAGCGTCAAAGGGACATTTAAAACGACGAAAGCTCGTACGGCGACTGTTTTTAATTGTACATTATTCTTGCAAATTTAGTTGACAGGTGAGTTAAGTTTTTGCTCGTTTTCGAGCAATCAACAATAATTTTATTGCATGCATTTAGAGCTTGACGCTTTCGTTGTAGGCAATCAAATGACGTTTTTGATAGACAACAGTTTGATTTATTGTAAATTGAATGCATGTGGTGGAATTTTAAATCTTTTGTTCTAGATGAGGATGCATTTATCGTGCTACAGCGAGAATGCCATTTAAATCACCTGGTTTCCAGAGTTTCCTTAATCTGCTGGAGCATCAACCTCGCACGCTGCGAATGGAGGGACGTAGCGTCCCCCCATTCGATAGCTTGATAAATAAATTTAGACCTTAGTGAATCCGTCGACTGTTACCCCTATAATTATGAGTTAAACTATTCCATGATTGGGCGTCAAAAGCTGTGATTAAAATTGTATGGGAAGTCTGACTCCTGTATGTATTGTGCCCCATAAACTGTAATTCGAAATGGCTGTCTTATTTAGTGACGTAATAATGGAGGCATGAATTTAAATGTTTTTTTTCTGATATTCTTTCTGCCCTATTAATGCCCCAGCATTAATAATGACATTTGTTTAGTAGTTACCATACAGATCTTACCGCAAATAAAATTGTTAAACTGATAGAACCATAAGCCCTGTTTGGTTCCCAAGGAAATATCTAGTGTCACTCAGTTACCCTAACAAATCAGATCCTCTTAAGGTGATGGCACTCTGTCAGGAATTTACCTGGCATTGTGGGAGCTGAACCATGCATGAAAGGCCCCACTCTTTCAACACAACTGGACTGGCAGTGGAGCAAACTGTCTCCAGGGAGAAATGTTTTCATCTTAGGCCTTTAAAACCAAATGTATCCTTTCCCAAATTTCAGGCACCATGACTGACAGGAAGGCTGTGATCAAGAACGCTGACATGTCTGAAGATATGCAGCAGGATGCGGTCGACTGTGCCACGCAGGCCATGGAGAAATACAACATCGAGAAGGACATTGCCGCATACATCAAAAAGGAGAGTTGCATGGAGATGCAATCTGTGCCGTCATTCCAGTCTGCTTGTTATTTTAGACTCATAAAATTTTGCTGAGCTAGCATTTTGTACCCCTTTGGTGCTAAAACTACATCTCATGTTACAGGAGTTCGATAAGAAATACAATCCCACGTGGCATTGCATCGTTGGAAGGAACTTCGGCAGCTATGTGACCCACGAGACAAAACACTTTATCTACTTCTACTTGGGGCAGGTGGCCATTCTCCTGTTCAAGTCTGGCTGAGTAGAGACCAAACCGTAGAATGTATTTCAATGAAGACTGTGATGCTCTGGTGGCTGATGTTGTATCTACCCACACACTACGAATATTAAATGAGACCATACCATGACTATGCTGGCTGTGCACAACTGCATGGATCATATCCCATACTACTTGTGTACGTGTTGCAGCTGAATAGCTTTTTATTAGAAGCGCCTTTTTGATTGAGTTTTTGTTTACGGTCCTAGCACGTTATAAAAATTTTAAAAAATCAACAAAAAGGGTGAATTGATCAGCACACGTCTGCTATAAATTAATATATTTTTGTTGACTTAGTGCTGTTATACATATAATATTAAATGATAAATTCCACGTGTCAATTGGTGTTATTTGGGGCAAATTTTAGAAGCACACACAGCTGTATGAGAGGCTAGTCTGTATAGACTTAAGACTTCTGTTGACATAAAAATGTTCTGATTACCTCTGCTTTATTGTTTTCTTTTATTTTTGATACAAGAGTGCTTGTTGTGTTTCCCCATATAGATATTGATAATCTTGATATTTGACAGTGTTTACCTGAATGTTCAATAGAAGTGTGTATTTGTAATAGAGCTACACAATAATAAAGTTTAAGATCGAAGACTCGTGTAACTTGTATTACAACAAAGTAACTCCATCAAGCTGATAACGCATTGTAACAGTGTGTTGTCTTAATGCAAATGTTTGCAGACCAATTTTCTGAATGTAGTAAGTAGTTGTCTAAACGTACGTTATTGGGGCTCTTCCTGTTTTCAGTTCTATTTAACTTTGAGTAGAATTACTTTGCATGTGTATTTTTAAAGTTCTTATCAGTGGATGTCTGCGCAAACATTTAACTGTATATTTTGCACCTAGCATATCTCGTTTGATGCCATCTCTGTTCGTAGGGCTGTGACTACATTTGCACACCTTTGAACCGTACCCACTCAGGTACCGCCCTTGACAAAACGTGTCCCTGTCATTTGAATTAAAATATGTCATCAAAATCGAAGACTTGTCCATTTTTTCAATATTTGTCACTGTAAACACAATAAACGGAGAGGTTTAGCTGCCATTAAACAGTGTAATGCCTGCTGCTTCGTCGCTTAACCGCAAGAGGGATCTCTGAACACGCATCATCTCAACTGGACAAAGCGCGTGACCGCCGCTGCTATGGAAACATGCACTGATAGTGGTGAGAGACGCGGCGTCAAATGTTTAAATAGGCAGCTTGTGTTTAAAATGAGTACGTTTAAGGTTTGTATACAGTTACACCTTTTAAGTGTCAACGCCACACATAATGCTACATCGTTCCCTCAGGACAATGAAAATCGCTTTAAGACTTAAAACATGGTTTTAGATTAGCGTGAAGGTCTGCGGCCATCTTTAGTATCTCAGTGGACGTTTCTTGAACGCTGTAGTGGAAACTAGTCAGAAACGTATGCTCAGTTAGAAAAGATGTAGCAAATTAATCCAGGACTTTGATGGACGTAGCAAAGTATTAAGGAGTATATTAATGATAAATATCTGTTTCTCTTACTACATCTTTTCAACACCTCAACTTTATCTATGTGTCTGTAATGTGATTTATGGGGCATTAAAAATAACGTTTCAAATCGTTTTTTGTAAACAAGAAGCCAAAACACTGCAAAATTTATAGATTATGTGATCCTCTTACATGTTAGCCTATTTGTAACATCTATATGTTGATTTAATATAAGAGGGTGTTTTTGCATTTGCTGTATGTGCATACTCTTATGGTGAGCAGGTTTGGTGTCCTCTGCCATTAACCTGCAGGACCTAATCATGTGGTTTCAGCCACCAATCACGCTTCAGAAGCTCAAGTCTCTTTTAGTTTCTTTTACAGCCCATTATGTGTGATAAGATGTGCTGTTGCATGGCTTTGTTTTTCCCATTCAGCGTTTATGGCTGTGGTAGTTTTGCAAGTTTATTTCCAGCAAGGCAAGGTGCCTCAGAAGGACAGGTGGTTATTTAGTCCTTATTCTATGTTTTCCATGTTTTAAGAGATATTAAGATATTTCAATGTATAATTTACAAAGGGAATACTCATATTATGATATTACAGATGGGTGCATCTTCATTGTATTGTGAATGTAGTTATTCCACTATAGCTGTGAATGTTCTGCTTGTCTGACTGCTGGAAAAGACCAGTTTTCTAATAAGTAATGCAAACCAATGTGAAGATGTCTCCCCTACTGTAACTCCCCGTGACTTATTAAGAGCACATAGTTTTCATTGTGATGTCAGGAAGGATCTGTGATGTTTGTAGCCCAGAAAGAATGAGACAGACAGGATTTGCCCTAAAAAGTTAATAATTTTCCCAGTTCTATTTTATTAATTGTGGCTGATTGTGTTAAACGCAGTCAGGGCACAAGAGAAAGTGAGGAAGATGACCAAACTCGCAGAGCAAGTCAAATAGTTGGAATGATTAATTGTAGGGCATTTTTTCAATTTTTCACTTTCTTGGTTTTCAAAATGCACTATATTTGATGAAAGGTGCCTAAACTCATTTAGATTTTTATCAATTGTCCTTGTTCTTCAAAGTTTGTCCTTGCACAGCGGACTTTTAGACAATTAGCTTCTTAACGTCATGCCCAATCTACCTTTGTGCCCTCAAGAGCAGTTTGTTCTAATAGCTTTGCTCTAAATTGAGTGGCAGCCATGGGACCAAACAAAGCAATGCAGGAAATGTCTGAGGCAGTCAGGCTGAAAAACTACGCAACAGGCCTGTAAATGCCATTAACCTGATTCATTAAAACAGCAATGTAAAATGGCATGTTTTTTGTGTATTTCACATGTGTTTCAAATGCTTCAAGGTGAGCACAATAAATTTATCATAAGTAATATCTACAGGATTTAATAACATACATTCTAATACATTCTTCTAAGGGATTTTCTCGTTGATTTTAATAGGCAAAATGACATGCAAAGGTTAAAGAAAATAAGCATAGAAAGAGAATCTGTGAAGACATGCTTTGAGATGTTGTTGGCCAACAGTGATACCGTAGGAAACAGGGTAAAGGTGATCTACACAGTCTTTTATGAGGCCGCAAGAGCCTTAATAGAAGGTTGTTCTCTGTTCGACGTTTACACTGCACTCCATAAACTGACAAGGAAGGTATACTTCCTGAATCTGCTACATACTTCTGGTACTATTGCTTACCATTACCATTACTAGTTGCCTTTCATAACTTCTGTCACAGTATGGAATTATTTGTTTTCATCAGTCCTGAAGGTCCTTCAGGCAGAACAAAGGCAAACATTGTTATGTTGTTCTGGTAAAATCACAGAACCGAAGTCTGTTGCCATAAATATGCTTTCCTCTCAATTCCTCTTTCAACATCTTTTCTCTCTCTCATCCATGACTTTATGGTTCTACATCTTGTAATTCTGCTCTTTTATTGCCTTTTCTGTGAGCTGCTGTCAAGGGTAAGGCAATTAGCTTATCACCGAGACATGATTTATAGAATCTACAAGTTACCGCGCCGCTCCACTTTGATTTTGGCAAAAATCTTGGTCTCTATTCTGTTTTAGGATTCACCAAAGTCCTTGGATCAGTGGTTCAGGGAGAGGGGCTTGTTTTAGCATGTGCCCGGCTAAAATACATTGCATAGCTACTGTGCATTAGTGCCTAACTTTTAATGTCATTCAGAAATCCCTGGGAGGTCTGAAACCCCCTTATTAAAATTACTGCAGCCACATCCCTTAGTTTCCTACACCCTGTGTTTGTATGTTAGGGATAGCTGAGAGGTCAAATCGGTGCCATGCTTGATCCCTCTTGCCTTATCTCAGGTAATATCCCGTCTCAAGGCATGTGATGTTGAGCAATGGGGTTGTAAAGCAGTGCAATGCTTTATGAGTGTTGCTAAGAATTTTGAGCTTCGCTCCACACTCAATGACCAGTTTGCCGCAGGGACACGTTTTCTACCTGTCTGGGACATTAAGAAGTCATTTGCTCATGTTTGCATTGTATTAGTGTTGATTCAGTTGGATTACGATTTATTTCCAATAAACGTTATTCTGGTAATGTGAGATGTTATCAGAAGTTTCCTGTGAAGAATGTGAAAAGTCTTGTGTATTTGTCTGTTAAGATTATACTTGTTTTTATGTTCTACCAGGCTAAATTCTTAAGTCCAGATACTTGTATGTAATGTAATAGTCTGAGCAATAGCAATGGAGATGATGACAATAATGAGAAGTTTATCATCATAGCACAATAATGGTGTCAATTCTTCTTGAAGAAAAACTCATCTCATAGATGAGGGCATTAAGGGTGTTGTAAAAGTCTATTATCACAACGCTGATGTCTTTATGTTTCTTCAGGGTCAGTAGACTAGTCTCAGCAGGAGGTTGGGGAAGCAGTTTAGTAATAGCTAGGTGGTTTGGTCAGCCAAGTATTTCCACAGCTTAATTTGTTGGATGTAGTGAGTGCAGTGATGGCATGCAGTCTGGGGAGCGGAAGGCTCCCAGGAGGGCAGTTTGCAATTGAACCCCCATGGACTATTGACAGTGTCATGCCTGGCAAGAGTTGAGCGACTTGGGGGCAGGAGGTTGAGCATGTGTGTTGAAATGCAGATGACTGAGATTCAGCTGAGGGAGAGGTCAAGACGCAACCAGGAAGGCGGGGTTTAGGTGGAAAGATCAATCTGATGCTGTTCTCCATGGTTGAAGAGGGACAGATTTTTCCATGAGGATGGCTCCAATGGTCAGGGTTAATGTACTGGCTAAGGCATGGAGATGTGCAGATGAATTAATTAGCGAAGCAGCAGAGGAGCGTGGAGATGGAAGCAGAGGGACAAGAGTCCACCTGGCGATGACCTACCTAAGATCTTATTTGCTTTTGGCTTGCACTCTCTCCCCCAGCAACATCAGCCGTAGTGACAACATTAAACAAAACAAGACCAGTACAAAATTCTCACTTGGATAAGATCTAATCGATTCATCCTCATTTAGGCATAGTGCAAACACTAATCACCAGTGGTTTTAAAACACTTTTGGTTTTACTTGACTCATTTAGTTTAAAGACTTAAATTAATCCATGTGTGATGATGGTAACGGGACCAAAGTTGTCTCGGGATGTCAGGACAGACGCCACGGTTGATTGAGTGTGACGTTTTTCTCTTTACTCATGAAATAATGAATAACTTTTTAACATTAGGTTTAACATTAGGTGGCATTTTGCCAGGTAATTTTACAAGATTGTGATCTCTGAGGAGGGGGGCATTGAAAGAATATGCCAGGCAGAAATGCAACTAGGCCATCTTGCAACAATTTAAAACCTATAATCTTATTCTGTTGTGATAATGTAATGTTATGACAACTAAAAAGAAAATAGTTAATGTGGATTTCAGAGTCAACTATGAATGCATACATTTCAGTAAGATGAAATTTTCTTGTTTATGTTTATGTTGACTAAACCAGGGCCTAACTGCAGTCTTTAAGAATTGACCTGTTGCCAATTACTGTGAATCAGTATGTCAACATTCCTCATGTACAGATTAATGCTGAAACTACAACTGTATTTCAGATGATACTGGTAATAATAATAGGTTGAGGACAGGTTACATGGAAAACAATACCTCCATTTAGAGCTCTCTTACACAGACCGCACCAACATTGATTAGTGTCTGAGCTGTATGGAAATGTGCTGATTCCTCACCTCATCTGTTACTTATTAACAATTGGCAAAAAAATTAAATAAAGAGGATATAGATAACCTGCTACTGCTGTTAGAACAGGATGACAGGATCTACTGACAGAAAAATAGAATTGACACTTCAATTGACATTTTGGCTTAGCTGTACAGTTTATAAGTAAAACATAAGAAACCCCACAGTGGGCTGCTGACAAATCACAGCCTAGGTTTAGTGGATTTATATCTAGATTATAAAGAAAAAGGTATAGAAAGTCTACTACATGATTGTGGATAAACCAAACCAAAACATACACTGTCGACAGCAAAGTCTTTTTTCTAGAGTTATAAAAGTATAAAGAAACAAACTTTCTCTGAAAAAAACATTTTACATACTTATCATTTATCATACTTGATGTTGTCTATCTGGTGTGTCCTAATTTGCAGGTGATGGGTCAGACAGCGGAAGAGCTACTACCAGCATAAAAATGCTGATTGTTCTTAAAAATATCTGAAGAGGTGAAGGTGAGGAAAAGAGATTGTTGCAATCAACTTTTATCATTCAACATGTTTTATAATGTCATAAAACATGAGGGCTGTAACATTATAGCCTGTAAAGGAGATGGACATTTGATGGCTTAGTGCCCTTTTATTTGGAGGCTGAGAAATCATTTAGATTAAAGAATGTTCTGAATTCTAATTCTGAATTATTCAAGTTTCAGAAAGTATTAAACCGGTCTGTGAAATTCCACAAGCGCCTGACAGCAAGACTTTAAACTTGTCCATCTTTTGATTAATCTGCTGTAATGCCTGTGAGGTATCAATTTTATGTTTTGTGATTTTTTTTTAAATTTTAACTGTAATTGTATTTATTTAAAGACTGTCTAAATTTTACACTGTAAAATTTAAGTTTAAATGTTACACTATAAAATAATACTCTGACACTCTGCTCTTCTAAGAGATTGGAACTTGAGAAAAAATATGTCTTTTTAAGTAGCTCTGATGATTGAGAAAAGAAACTCAAATGATTCTAATTGAAACTTTTTTTGTTGCTTGAGGTGTATATCCATTAAGCTGCGTTTGCTCTTGAGGCTTTTGGTAAGAACATTCCACTTTTTATGGGCGCTGATGCTTTTCCTGCATGCTGGTGCATAAATTAGGCCGCTCTAAACCTAGTCTTAATCACAGAGGAAACCAAACAGGTAATTACCTTTGAATGTTTAATTGTGTGTGTATGTCGAGTGGTGGGAAGTGGGGACAGTGTGTGGATTTGAAGAGGAGGATCAAATTCACATCTGGATTCAGGTCTCCAGTATGTTATGTTACATATTTTTTATGTAGCTCAGGCCAGGTCATAGGAAGGAACATTGGTACTTAGATTCAAAAGCAGATGCTAGAGACTTGAACACAGGGTTTTAAGTAAATCTCAGCTGTAGGGTGGTGATCGAACTTCATTTTCAAAGTCAGAGGGTGAGCATTTTTGTCGATGGCCACAAAGCAACTACCCAGAAAACCCTAGAAACCACCTAACAACACACTAGTAACCACCCAAAATACCCATGAAACCTCACCGCAAAACACCATGAGCTATTTAGATACCTATTTAGAACCTTACCAACCACAAAACAACACCCTGGCAACCACCCTAACATTGTGTCAGTGAGTTTTAGGCATCTCACATTTTCTTCTCTGTTTTTATTTAAAAGGTAATTATAATTTAGTTGAATTAAAATGATATATTTCCCACTGTGTATCCTTTTCATTTATGCTATATATCATAATAGTAATTGTTTTGTTTCTCTAAACTACCTCTTGGTGTCACCAGTGAGTGAAATTACAACGGACTGATGCCAGACAACAGACCAGTGTGTGTTTTGCAAAGACCACTGAAACTCCATCAGAGTAGTGAAACTTTTAAAACAGCCACTGAACATGCAAATCCCCACCAAATGCACCACACCAGAAAGACTAATAACTAACTAACATACAGTGTTTTGCCCTCCGGCAGGTACATGGGCCTCGGCCGTCTTTGGTCTGGAATGTTTAGGAGTGGCAGGGTGTTGGCAGACTAAACATAAAAGTTATGATAATATTGACTGATATTTCTTTTTAGTTTGGGTTTTTATTTTAGCTGTTATGACACACAGCACTGATGTAAACTACATCATTACAAAATAAAAACTTAGTGAGGTCTGTAACGTTGAAATCCGGATAGTAAATGGTCTCCACCTCAAACCACTCAAGTCATCTACAGCAAACAAGAGCCAAGCTAACACATTTGTCTTATTTGACCTTTCACTATCATTGATGTACACCTTTAGGCTGGAGGACAAAATGGGATTTGGTTTGCGTCTTTTTCCCTTTCTTTCATGCCTCAGTGTGCCTGCATGTGTGTTTTTGGGTCATTTGTTTTCTCTGACTCATTCCGTTTGAATATGCGGGAGCTATTAACCTAAGCGCCAGCTGTCTGATTAATTGTCTAGTTCTGCTCTGTGCTGCCACATTTACACCTCTCTGTACTCTTAGAACTACCGTGTATGGACTGTATCATTTATTTTCTATCTTCACAGAGCAGCAGACTTGAAATATCCACTGCAAAGTGTCTGAGAATGTTATAATAAGAATATATAAAAACGCAGATGTTTCCTATTGGATACAGAGTTTGGATACAGACGATTCGTAAGAAATCAGTTGGCTTCGTTTACCAGTGCATTTCAGACACTATATTTTATTAATAGACTTGCTTTGTATTTGAATTCTTGAATGGTTTTGACTGTTTGTGTCCAAACATCTGGGGCTTTTCGTGGCATAAACTTGTCGGCTTATGAAAATGGCTCAGCCATCTGACTGACAGATAAAACAACCAATGATAGTTAATTTTCTTTAAGGTTCCTTTAAGGGATGAGTTTTTGAGAGAGATGATTGTACAACAGTAAATATCCAGAAATATGTTGAAAATTAGAATTAGAATTAGAATTAGTAGAATTAGAATTAGTATCAGATTCACGCTTAAATTGAGAAATTATTTTCCATTTTATTATGCATTAGAAAAGGGCTTGAGAAAAAAGATCACCATATTAAGAGAGAGTTTATGATTTTGCCCAATGCATTTGTCATTCTTATGCTCAGGTGTTCATTTTAGAAGTAAAGCTTGTTTAAAAGCACAGGCTGCACTTTTTGTAAAAGCACAACATGACATTTTGGTTTGAGTAAGGTCTTGTGAATTGTACTCATACACTGATGTAATGATTCAGAATTGTGGTGGAACAGCGCGGAGGTGTATGTATTGGGTCATGGAGCCCTGATGAGGAGCTAAAGAGGACATCCTGACCCAGGATAAAGAGATGGTTCCCCCATAGAACCCTCCCTGCATCCACTTCATTTATTTATCTTAGAGTAGCCTCTCCTTATTGTCTTGAAGATAGAGATGAGCTTTCATCTGCTAAAAATGATTTTGGTGTAAAACGTAACACCTGTTGTAATTGCTGTAGGCGGAAAGAATCAGATTTAATTAGAGACGAGATGAGTTTGGATGGGATTATTAAAGGAGGCGCAAAGGGAATGAGCGGTATGCCTTACCCATAATTCACTGGGCAACCTCAAAGCCAGTGTGATAAGGTGAATTACACACACATGTAGTACTTGTTAGGGTAAACAGGACAAGGAGACTTTTGTTTCTTGGGCATTTTTTAAAAAAGTGTACACACATAGCCACACTTATTCCCCTGCGTGTGTTGACTGAGCCAACAGCATGTCAGTCAACCAAGGTCTGAGACCCAGAGAGAAGCAGATGCAGTGTAGCCATGCAGAACACAGTGCGGCTGATCACAGGTTATGTTTGTGCAGATGTAGGGCAACCTGGATTCAGGAATCTGAATTACATTCTATTGGGCTTCCTCATCAAATGATTTTAAGGGAAAACACAGGCTGCCGTTTGCTTTCTGTAACAACCCTTTTTATTCTCACTCCACAGAGGTGATTTCCTTGTGCTTTATACCCATAGAAAAGAATATTAAGGTCAAATAAATACATTCAGAAATCTCTAATTGTTTATCCTAGACAGCTAGGAAAATAAATGTCTAGCCTAGTAGTCTTTCTTGTGTCTCCTCTAGGGTTTCAGTAAAGATCCCAAACTGTGCTCAGATTTGCTGAGATAAAGTCTGCCATCAGAATTCAAAAATATTAAAACCATGGCCAAATGATCTGAGCTGCTTAAATTTAAAAAAGTATATATTTAAAAAATTACATTTTATAAGCTCTTTACTGTATGACAGTAAAAAAGTCTCTAATTTTGTCTAGAGTACATTTTTTACTTACAAATATTTTAGGAGAAACATCTGATACAAATTTGATTTTTTTATAAAGCAAAACTGAAAACACTATTATGTTTCAGCTAAAATGTTTTCTGTGGAGAAGATCAAAGCTTCATTTACTTTCAGTGAAAACTGTGATCCAATCAGATCATCTGGGTTCTTAATCAGTGTCACTCATTCTTCATTGAAGGTTTCACAGTAAGAGAATCTACATCTACAATTCTTGCTAGGTATTAAATCAGCTGAAGATTCGTACATCAGAATGGTTGCCACACCCAAACAAGTACCCCAAGTTCTTTATGAGACTGCCCTACTAGTTTTGTATACAAGAATATGTAGAAAGAGTTTGTAAATAATATTCTCTAATTCTCTCAAATAAGTTTAAGCCAAAATGCCAAAAAGGTGAATTCAAAGTTGGGTTACTTTTTACACTGGATTGTGACCCGATTTACCAGAATTCACTGTACGTTTTAAATATGTGAACCTTTCTTGCTTGTTACTTACACCACCACCAATAAGACAACACAAGGTGACAGATGTTTTAAAGAATGAAGTTCTTAAGCAGAGATGTGGAACGGTCACAGGGTGCCTGCTGGGGGGTAAGGTCCAGGTTACTGTTTGGAACGAGACATGATCAGTGGCTGCTGAATCGCACACACACCATAACTTCTCTGCCCTTTTTGCCCAAAAAGTTTCCAAGCGTTCCGCTCCATGCCCCAGTCAGTGATGGAGACAGCTGAGGGTGGAGGAGGGGTGGAAGGAGGTCACTGGTCCAAATGGCTGCCAAGCTCATTTTGGGTCAACCTGCTATGCTCAAAGTTAACGTAAAACCTCATACTTGATTACATTCACGCTAAAACCACCATGAACTGACCTAAACTGGATTTAGCTTGATTTTGAAATTGGCTAAAATAACTGCTTTAGAAATTATTTTTTATCCTGATAAATGTGTCTGTTGTAATTGTTGCGTTCAGGAAATACGTTTAGGTTCTCTGCTGACACTTTCTTACAGTAAAGTGACTTACAATGAAGTACATCATGAACGTACCAGGATACATAACTGACAGTAAAAGTTCTTTATAAGGTCCAATAAAAAATAGTTTTTGGTTCTATATTTTAATTCTGTTATGCTTTTTATGTTCTGGTGCCTAAGACTGGCACTTTTCCTCTGTTTCCAGTTGAACAGGTGAAGACCAACAACAACAATAAAATGAGGAATTAGGAAAGAACTGTTATAGTAAATGTCACAAAGTAATGTTAATTTTTAAAGTGTGGCTCCTGCTAAGATGCTAATACTGTCAGCAAATAAAAACAGAACACAAGTTAATGTTGGACACAATTACTTCCGTGTTGCAACCCAAACTATCTATCGCTACATACCTTCGCCACATAATTTTCACCCACAAATATTAAATCTATATTTAAATGGCCTAGCAGTCTCTTCATGAATTGAACAGAAATCAGAAAAAAACTCCGCTGTTGGTCTGACTCCTTCCAAAATGTATACAAACAGAGTTTATTTGCGTCATTGAACAACTGAGAATCACGTGCTTAGTTTGGTTTGGTAAATCTCTTCACCTTAGCTTAGCGCACCTGGCTGTGCTCTAGCTGTAAATGACAATTTGCATGCACCGTTACTGCTTTTTCAACTGCTAGCCCTTCACATCCCACATATTCAAACTGTCACTGCTGGTATGGGAATGAATAGCATATCTTCACACATTAAAAAATATAGCCTATATATATATATATATATATATATAATAATTTTGTAATCCCAGAAATTGTGTGTGACGCGAGGTATGTGTATGTGGATCAAACTTTAAGCACGTGGTTAAACAGTCAAATCACATTATTTAAGGATTTTACTTGGTGTATAGTGTATTGTGTACAGTACGAAAATTGAGAGCATGTACATATTTATTGAGATAGGACTAATATATTGTAATATATTGTTGTATACCCTCACACAAAACAATTTGTTATTATTATTATTTATTCACTTTTATTATTTTTTACATTTATTTAAAGTCCAAAGTTCTTAAATGTTCTCCTGATAACAGAGTCAAATAAAAACAGCGCAGCTCAGTGTGTAAACACACTGAACCTGCGCAATAGCCTCCTCGGACTGCTCATTTGCATGAAGTCCCTCAGCAACCGCCCACTCATTACCATATTTTTTTATTGCCTGCCCTCTGGAAGCATCATGGCAAGTTATATCATTCTGTCCGACAGGGAAGTGGCCTAACTTTTCGAAGCAGGTGTCTTCAGAGAAACTCTTTGGAGGCGTGAGGAGGGGGAATTTGACATACCATATTTCCCTCTTTTCCTCCTTGCTTTAAAAATTGTTTAGATGTTTGCAAAAATGGTTTCTAAGTTGACATCCTTGCAACAAGAGCTTTTGAGCGCCTTGCTGGACTCCGGAGTTACCAAAGATGTGCTGCTTCAAGCTTTGGAGGACCTGGATCCAAGCCCGAGTGGTTTTGGAATTAAGCTGGATAGTCTTCAGATGTCTCCCTCCAGTTCCAAACTGAATGGAAGTGATACGGATTCAAAGCCGGTTTTTCACACGCTGACCAATGGACACAGTAGGGGGAAGTTATCAGGGGACGAGTGCTCGGAGGACGGAGATGATTACGATACACCGGCAATATTAAAAGAGCTGCAGTCTCAAAACACAGAGGAGGCAGCAGAGCAGAGGGCAGAAATCGAGCGAATGTTGGCGTAAGTGTCTGTTTCTACAATATCACTTGTTTTTTATACAAATTAAGTATCACCAACAAAGAATAGACAATCAAAGAAACGTCAAAAGAACAGCTGAACTGAAATTCATATAGCCCATTAAAACAGAATAAACAGTAATAAATAAATGTTTGTTAACACAGAAACAAATACTTGTGAAATGTGCTAATGCAAAGGACATTTTATAAAGCACCAACACGAATAGTAATTTAACCTAAAGAGCTGAAATCATGGACACGAAATTCGGTCTTGATTTTTTTACAGTTAGATAAAGCTACTGACCAGTGTTTACAAATTTAAAACCACGCGCCAGTGTTTCCTCTTTTCACATTCTAGTTACTAATTATCTACGTGGGTTATTTCTTTAGCTTAGAGATATATCGGCTAAAGAAGATCTATTTATTATTAACCACCTCGGCCCTCTCGAAAGAAAATACAGACATAGCCAACGTGTTTTCTGATTTCAATGTACTGTAACTTAGCACATAAAATAATTTAGCATTTATTTTAAGACGCGTAAAAATAAGATTAATAAAAAAGGACAATTATTACAATTATTACAATTGTTATTATTACAGAAGTCAGAAACATCATAGGTTACATTAAGGCTAAATTTAAAGTTGAATTCTTTTTTTATCATTTCATTTGTATATATTTCTATCATTATAATAGATTAAAAAGCTCAAAATCAAAACTAAACCACGTGGAGTTGAGTTATTAATTTTATCCTATAAATCATCAACTGAAAGATACACAGTGACGAATGATTAGCGTGAATGGAGATCTAGTTATTCATTGTCGAATGTTATAAACCAAGTTAGCGCACAGCCATATGTGTTGTCAGTCTCCAAATCAAGCAGTCTGCACAGATTTCAACAATTATACCTGTGGATTGTTTCATCTAGAAACTGTGGAGTTTCATCTAAAATGATCAGGGTGAGGAACTGTATACGCATTCAATGTATCTAAAAGTATTCTGGCAACTTCTGGAAGCTGCCAACTGCGTTTCGACAATGTTCAGTCGATTTTAAGATCGTTTCTCATTTTAAGGTCATTTTAAGATTATTACTTTTGGTGTTTTTAACTTTATTGGTATATTTAACATTATTTACATTTTAATAAATAGTGCTGTATGTTGTTGCATTAACAGCAAACGGCAGGCCAACGTTACTTCCCATTTTTCTGATTATTTTTTGATAGGCCTATGTTTTTATGTTTGCGTACACATCTGTTCAAATTCATCAGATTTTTTTTTTTAATCTGCATATAAGGATATTTTTTTTTAAAGTTTAAAATATTTTTTACTTAATGTAAATCTTAGCAGTCGGCGGCTGTTCAGCGACTAAAAAACCTCTTGATGCAAATATAGGCCACATAAAATATAGGCTGTTATTTATAATTCACGTGGTTATTATATTTATTTAAAACACATTCTAATTTAATTTATTATATTAAATCAAATTTACTATGTTTTGATTTCAATAATAAATGTCTTTTAAATTCGTTTGGTTTCTCTGGGAAATTAGCTTAGCTGATTAATTTTAGTTTGAGAGATTTTTCTCCCACGTCATATTTTTCTTTAAACCAGATTAATGCTTAAATACAGAAAAAAGCTCTAAAGCGTGTTTAATTAAACTCTCGAAATGGCTTTACAATGTCCTTTTTGAACAATATAGTTGTCTTTAAGACTCTCAATTGTCCCTAACTTGTACTTTGTTAATTAAATCACAGTAAATCACATTGTCTTTAACCTCTGGAAGTATTTACAGCCTATTCAATGCACTGATTAACGGTTGTTTATTAGTGCTAGAAACCAATGCGGGCATACGCCACTTCTGACTCAAAACTTGAAAAACTGCAATACAACGGATTATGAAATCACAGTTTTAATTTTTGAAAACAGGCACAATTAAATCATACGTTTTTTTTACTTTTTAGAGATTGCTGTGTAAAAGTAGAGTGGTTTGGTTAGGTTTTATCTATCCTTTTTTTTGTAGCGAGGACCCTTGGCGCGCGGCCCGTATGATCAAATGCTACATGCAGCAGCACAATATTCCGCAGCGCGAGGTTGTGGATGTGACGGGCCTCAACCAGTCGCACCTGTCGCAGCACCTGAATAAAGGCACGCCTATGAAGACGCAGAAACGCGCGGCACTCTACACCTGGTACGTGAGGAAACAGCGCGAGATTTTGCGACGTAAGTTCACATTTGTATATCTTGCTACTTGCTTAAAGTAATTTAATAAAGAAAAAAAAGTTTTTATTTACCAGAACGTATTCTGCAATAAAAGATATTGTTATCCACCATTTGTAGTTTGTTTTCATAAATAAAAAACACAATTACATATAAAGAGGACAGTCATACAGAATTATGTATAAAGTTGAAGGGGAGTCAACAACAGTTTGGATGTAACATTACACCCTGAACGGATAAAATTAACATTTAAAGATCCATCCACTGCATTAAAGGGTTAATTGTTGCTTTAAAACGAAACAATTAAACAAATATTTTAAACAATCGTAACACGCTTGCTACATCTCTCCTAGTAGCATCTGAAACGCTTTGTCCATTACGATAATATATATATGTGTGTGTGTAATTATGTTATCTCATCTCTTGCGTTTCAGAATTCAACCAGATCTCTCAAGGAGCCGGCAGCAACATGTCAGACAAATGCAATCATGATCAGGTGCTGCTTCTCTTCTCTGAGTTTAATCAGTCTGGGCAGGGTATAGGGCAGCCGGGAGATGATGCTGGCATTGAACCTGCTTTCAAAAAGCTCAGACGCAACCGCTTCAAATGGGGGCCTGCGTCCCAGCAGATCCTCTACCAGGCTTATGAAAGGCAGAAGAACCCCAGTAAAGAAGAGAGAGAGGCACTGGTGGAAGAATGCAACCGGTAGGGATACCATAGCTTAATTTGTACAGTGTTGTGCTAGCACGCCAAGGTCATGGGTTCCATTGTAATATATAGCATATACATAGAATGTATAATGTATAGCATTGTAAATCATTTTGCAAAAACGTAAACATGTTTATGATTTTAAAGTAAACTTAACATCATAATTCATTCTCTACTTTCATTCCATCTCAAGTATGCAACAATGTTTCCCTTGACCACATTCAGGGCTGAGTGCCTCCAGAGAGGAGTATCACCATCCAAAGCTCATGGACTTGGCTCCAACCTGGTCACAGAGGTGCGAGTCTATAACTGGTTTGCCAACAGAAGGAAAGAAGAAGCCTTTAGACAAAAGTTGGCTATGGACGCCTACAGTGGGCCAACACACAGCCTTAGCTCTCTCCTCTCTCACAGCTCTCCACATCACCCACAGGCCAGCAGCTCCCCGCCAAGTAAGATGCAAGGTAAACTTATGTCTGTTATTTAACATTCTTTACAGCCTGTAAATTAAGTTTTAGGATCAGAAAATATAGTCAAGCCACTGATCTGCATGTTGGCTCTGTGGCAGTATGCCCTAAAAATGATAATTAGCATGAGCTTCGTCATCATAATCATTCCATTAGTTGAAGAACAAGCAGATGACATAGTTGATGAGATCAGAGAGGCAGCAGAGAGTGAAGGGTAGTGATCAATGAGAGTGACAGAGTGAGCTAAGCAAATGGCATTGTTATTCCCAGCTTTGAAAACTCACAAGAACAATCTGCATTGTACCTGCAATCTCAGCTTCACTCGAGTCAGCAGGCAAGACTGAGGCACAAAGACAAGCCACCCTTGGACAGGGTTTAGGGTCAGCCCTGGGTCAGGCCAGCACAAGGCCATCTCACTCTTGAGACCTACTTATACCTGTAAGGTCACCACAATTTACTGCAGGCTTCACTACTCTGTTATCTCTCGAATTGCATTTCTTAAAGCACTTATTGACTCTGCTTGATATGGCAAGATTTCAGCACTAAAAGCAAAAGAGTCTTTGCCTCCGGCTTATGACTTTTTGTTGCTCTTTCATGTTTGAGGACCAGAGAGTCGGAGTGCTTTAGCCAGTGGGTGTGTTGCTTTTTTGTGTGTAAATACGCCACAGCAATGAGTGGCTTGTGTGTTTGTATGTGGTGGTTCCCTCAGCACACCTGACCAGTCATTGACCTCAGATTATGTGTGTATGGAGATTTGATAGAGGGAGGATGTTGAAGGGGGCGGGGGTAGAAGGCAGTTCTCTCTTTCGTGCTTCTTGTCAAGGAGCTTACAAGGTGTCCTGCCAGTGCCCTGCTAGCAGCATCAGCTGTTTTTTGGTGTCAGAAGTTGGCCTGACAAGAATAGCACAGCAGGCCTCCTTATCACGTTGCCAGGGCACAGCCTGTATTATGCATGCTTAATTGACAATTAAAATCCCTGGCTACTACATCTCCCAAGCCTTTGATAAGGAACTCCCCTCTTCCCTGCTCTCTTTTTCCTCTCTCGGCAGGGAACTCTTTTGTCTGTGGCACATTAGAGGATTGTAGTGACTGTAACCGAGGTTCATTTATCTCTGCTGGTCTGGGGGGAGGGGCTCTCTCACCTTTATGGGCTGGGGTAAAGCAGCTAAGGCCAGGCTCTGAGCAGAACAGCAGGAGCTGTCCACTGGGGTATTGACTCTTTTGGGGCCAGACAGGACTGATGAGCTGCTTCTGTTCGAGGTATGGAGGGCGATTCCCAGTCTATCCCCACCTCTCAGAAGCTACGTGAAACTCAGGTTTTTCTAAAGGGGTCGTTACCGGGTCAGATTGGAAAAAGACCCAGTTTTTATTGATTCTGGTTTGGCCTGTTGATAACACGCAGGCAGGCCTGCCACTGCTGGAGGGTCAGGTGATGTGTGCTTTTGGGGGCTGGCTGTGATCTTTCTTTTGTTTGTCTTATGGTGTCATTGGGAAAGTAAACCCCTTCCTAAACGTTCTTTGATCCTATTCAGGCAAAATATGTTGGAGTGGTTGTCTAAGACAATACCAGACATTTTGTGTACATCTTTATTGTAATAAATATAAACACTAGTTATTCATTTTGTCCAGAAAATGTATTTCTTAACCAATAAGGTTTTATTTGTAACACTGTGTTAAGGTGTCCCTCCTCCAAACAGTAACAGCAGAGGACAGGAGAGTTCAACTTGCTTGATCTATTGTAGGCAACAGAAGGTCTGAAAGGCTGTGTACGTCCTGCTAAGACCCAGGAAGCCTATCATATGCGGCAATACTATAATGAGCACTGCCTAGGGATGAGGAGCAGAGCTTTGATATTACATGTGTCCTAGGGAGAGCTGAACCCTTTAAACCTGCTGAAATCTACTGCTGCCACTCCCCTTTAGAGCTTCCCAACACCCTCTGTCTTTTTAGCTAGGACGTTGTGTTGTAACGGTACCCTTTGTTCTTATTTAAAACATTTATATTATTAAATGTTCATTTGATAAAGCTGTGTGTTTGCAGCCTAAAGGAAATTGGCCCGATACCCAGGGAACACACATTCTGATAAGGCACAATAAGAGTAACTTTGAATAAAAGCGTCTGCTAAATGCATAAATGTAAAATGTTTTGTTAATGCACCATAAAATTGGAATTATCTTACTTATATGGACAGTTTTTACATTAAATACTCTGTGTTAAATACTACATTAAATACTCTGAGATATTAACTTTCTACATTCCTGGAGCTCAACTAGTGGAGTGTATTACTTGCAACACCATGGTCATGGGTTTGATGCCTAAGGAATGCATATAGCTTGAAATACTATAATTAGCTTTGGTTAAAGGCATCTACCACATGCATAAATGTAAAATAAATGTAAACATTCCTTTTATTTGTCCATTTACTTTACAGTAACAAATTCTTTACCATTTCACTTTGTTTTTATACCGTGCTCTCATTTGTTGTATTTTGGTTCCTGGTTCCCTGAGAAACAGAGCCCTCCTGCTGGTCAGCACGGCCCAGACAGCGCAGACCTAAATGATTGAACGTGAGAGGAGATCCCTGCAGCCAGAGTGAATGCCTGACGCAGTCAGACAATAGCCTGTTCTCTCTTTGACACTTTTAGTGGGTGCACGGCTGTAAAGTAAAGACTGTTTATGGCTGCTGGTCCATTGTGTGGTGAGCGGGTTGTAGGCCCGATGGAGTGCTTTATTGTCCTGTCTTGGTGTTTACAAGATGCCTTGGAGAGTTGGCAATGCTGTGGTGTGCGGAGGGGGCCAAAGTTGTGTCAAAATGAACGCTCAGAATTTGACTGAAGGTGTGAACCATTTTGGACCAAGTGAAAAAGGTGTTCGACATTAGCATTCATTGAGTAATGTTTACCTTGCTCATATCAGAGAAGGCTGGAATCGGCAAACGTCCATTCGATAGGAGACAGGCTGAATTCCTGCAGCTCTGCTGGTACCAGTAAACAGTAAACGATCTAGACTTAGGATTAAAGTTTGGTATGGTTGACCAAAATTCCCTCACTAAACTTTATTTCACTCAGAGTCAATATAGCAAAGTGTCTAGAGTTGAGAACAGGCTTCATGTACACATTGAGGTGGCCTTGACAGTGCTGAGGCCAATATAACAGGTGCAGGGGCCAATGTTTATTTGGTCTGTTTTAGTCTGTCTGCAGCCAGCAGATACAGACTGGAACTGGTTTGTAGGTCAGTCAGAAAACTAAATCTCATTATGAGTAAAAAACAGTGTCAAACTCAATGATTAAACAATGTTTTCTCTTGCTTTCTCTCTGCCCTCAACAGGTGTCAGGTACAGCCAGCAGGGTCCCAGTGAAGTTAGTTCATCCACCACGATCAATCATCATAGTGGCAGCGCCATGGTGACCAGCCAGTCAGTGTTACAACAGGTCTCTCCAGGGGCCCTGGACCCAAGCCACAACCTCCTGTCACCTGACGCCAAGATGGTGAGTACACATGGGCACTCCTGGGCTTAGATAAGATAACACAGTGTCTGCTCTTGACACAGAAACACAAAGCAGGGCAGATAGATACTACCTTTACCCAGCAAGTGGCCCAACAAACACTGCATTGTATTTCCCGGCACTAAAACTAGAGGTGACAGCAGGCCTTGGCCCACGACACACCACAGAGGCTGATATTAGTAAATGTTAGCTGCTGGTAGTGAGAAAGGGGCATGGCCATGGCTATGCCAACAAACCTGACAAAGAAACATTATGTTTGTATTGATTAAATGTCCCGCTATGGGAAGAAGACGGGTGGAGTTTTGCTTGTTCAATGCCTCCCCCTGTCCTATCTAAATACTGTTGTTTGAGCTGGGCGAGATCTTCATGTACCTTTTTGTTTTCGGGACAATTTTCTGTGCATTAATTTTTTGGAGGCTCCAGTGCTGCATTGACACAGAGGAAGTTTGAACTATAGGTTGCATTTATCATGGCTTTAGTATGCGTTTTTGTCAATGGACGGCTGGAAGTCGGTACAGGAGAAAGGGAGTATGACATCAGCTTATCTGAACCGACAGACGGTTGTCTGAGCACAACCTCCTCCCAGCTCAACTTATTCAAATAAAACCTCTGTGTGTCTCTCGAGGCTCTAATACCTTCTTAAGATAAGAGTACAGCTGAATCTGTTCTGACAGAGACATTCTAGACATTTTATTAGCCAATTAAGAGCACAGTTGCAATGTGAAAAGACCAATTAGACACAATGCAAAGAGCACCATTTAAATGTGTTTTTCTGGTTAGCATTTTGCATTTATGCATTTGGCAGACGCTTTTTCCAAAGCGACTTACATTGCATTATACTATACATTGATACTAAGTGGTGTGTTTTCTTTCAGATTTCTATATCAGGAGGTCTTCCTCCAGTCAGCACCCTGACCAACATCCATGCATCCCACCATCCACACCAACAGACCCCCAACCTCATAATGCCCCTCTCTGGAGTCATGGCCATCGCACAGAGTGAGTGCCCAACCATCTCACCATTGCTTATTTTGTTTTGGTTTTCATTAACCGATTTTTGATTGCTTGGTTTGTGTAATATACATTTAATATATCTTTACCTGACACCTCGTTTACTCTTGCCTCCAGGTTTAAACACATCGCAGGCACAGACAGTACCCGTCATCAACAGCGTTGCAGGCAGTCTAGCAGCGCTGCAGCCCGTGCAGTTCTCACAGCAGCTGAACAGCCCGCATCAGCAGCTCATGCAACAGTCGCCCAGCCACATGAGTCAGCAGCCCTTCATGGCTTCCGTCTCGCACTCACACAGTCAGTGTACCTCTATTGAAGATCTCAAGATTGATTAATCAGGATACATTAATCATGTTGCACGCAGGACATTTCTGATGTGACAATGTTTGTGTGTTATCTTTACAGTGTACCCACACAAGCAAGAGCCGCCCCAGTATTCTCACCCGTCTCGATTTCCCTCCGCCATGGTGGTGACGGATGCCAACAGCCTTAGTACACTGAGCTCAATGTCCTCCAGTAAACAGGTCAGTCATCCGTGGCACTAAACAACACAGAATCTAATAGATCTCCTTTAAAAGGCCTGACTGGTTTGTTTAATGGGTGGTCATCAGATGGATTTGACAAACTGAGACAAAGCATACCCTAGGCAGACATTCACATTAGTAATGTGCAGCTTTGATCTAAACTACATTTTTGCCTCCCCCAGTAAATGTTAAACTAGCACTGAATAACCTGAACATGGTTCAGGACAACTAGTTATTACTGTGTTTTTGACTTTTATAATTCCCGTTTTGTAATTCCTGTCACATTAGGACGCTCCTGTAAACAGGATAATGAAACTGGGGGGGTCTCTCCTTTGTAAATACTGTTTAGATACAGTCCCTCTAGATCTGCTTTGGCTGAGGATAGCAACAGACCCTCAGTCTTTAAAATTCAACCTAAGCTCTATTGACATTTCTATTGTATGTACATAATTGTCAAAACCTTAGTCAAAATTATTGTGGTAATCAGCAGCATGCTACAAATTCTGTTTATAGAGCTTAATGCACCCAATAGAGTTTGTAGGTCCCCTGACCAAACACCAGTAATATGTTAATAATCACTAAAACTTTTTGGGGGTGTTTTAAAATAGGACTGAGCTAGAGTTTTTCAGTGCGCTCAAAACAGACATAGTTTTAGTAATGCAAAGAATCTGTGCAAACCTCCTGCAGTGTTTTTTGTTTAGCGGAGATTGTTGCACACCTTAGTCAGTGAAGCGAGTCAAACATGTGGATACTCCTCAGAATTCCTATTTCCTTTAAACAGCCCGACCAATCAGTCACCCGTGATCCCAGCCTGAGCACAGCTTAATGGATGAAACCCTTATTCTCTCTTTCAGAGGAAAATTTGAGTTTTTGTCATGGGTCTTAATGTTATTTGTTATTTAAGTATCCACTTGTTCTCCGACCTTTCTCCTACTGTTCTTTATTGCAAACAAATAAAAACAGAAATAAAAGCAGAGTTGTTAACAGAGATAGACAGTTGTTAACAAGCAGTTAGCATACCGTAAGAGTTAGCAGAAATTCTTAGTAAAAGTCTCCATTTGAGAAACAGTTGAGACATTAAGGAGACCTCATTCGTGATCTCCATTGAGAGTTACTGAGGTCAGGAAACGATCTTTATTGTTAATCAAAGTCTTCATGCTCTTTTGGCTCCCCTTTCGGCTGTGGACGGGAGTGTGTCCAGTAATTACACCTCTTCCTCTTTGCTCTGTGACCACTCTAGCCTGAAATGCAGTGTGCAGTCACCGCTTTCACACGCCCAATTTCCCACGCTGCTGCATCACTGGCAGAACCAAACCTGATGGCTCGAACTTTCTGTCAGTGTGTTTTACTTAGCAAGACTGTTCATTTGACTATCTACTATAAACTTTTGCATCATACTGTCTGTAATTTGGGATAATTTGCACATTTGACCTATTTGATGTTATTAAACCATATAGTTTAACGTACCACTTTGGCTCAATTCAATACATGCAGGTATCTCAGGTATGTGGTTACTCAACCCCCTGTCCTAAAAGAGCAATTTTAAGCTCTCCCGGGCTCTTATCAGTACATTGTATTTGGACTGGGCGGTGCAGTCGTGGGTGATGGTTGCTACGGGGGACATTACAAACTACGCTCTGGTTTTATAGCCTTCCTGTTTGCCAAGCCATCCCAACCCAACAAAATAACTCTCCTCTGCTCAGAGACCTAAACGCAGTGAGTGTAGTCTGAACAGCTGCTCGGCACCTTTATCAGGTGAGGCTGTTTGTTGGCCAGCGGGTCACAACAGGGTCACCTGCCTCTCGCCCTCAAAAAAAAAGGAACAGAAGAAAGGCCCAACAATGCAAAAACATCAGATTCAATAGAAAGGTGGGCAGGGAAAAAAAAGATGAGGAATATATTTGGTCAGGTGTGGCAGAGGTCTAGAGCTGATAGTGCCTTTGACTCCTAAGGAATTTCAACACTGTGTGGGTTCCTTTTTGCAGAGGCAAAACTGGAAAACGTTTATGTTCAGATTATTTAACTATTCCTGTTTCTTCCTTTATTTCTGCAGTGTCCACTGCAGGCCTGGTGAGCGTGTGCACCCGACCTCCTCGATGCCTAGCAACCGGAGCGCACCCTTCCCATTCTCTCTCATCACACCCAAATCTGTGGCAACTCACAAAATGCGCTAGAGGCGTACTGGATGTAAGTTAGTCAATAAACCAGGGACTGGGGTGGAGGGCAAGATCTGTGCTGTGGGAAGACCAAGAACAGACAGTCATGGCGATTTGCTCCATCGTAGAGTGTGATGAAGGCTACTGTCATTTAAAGCACACACTTTTGTGACAGTATTGCATTTCCCAGCATGATGAAAAAAACATATCAATGAACATCTTTGAAGAACAAATGGATAGGAAATAACATGGTCCAATAAAGCTCCATGTACAACAGCACATTGGAAAACTCAACAGTACTGAAATGGACAAGCACCTGCTACTAAATGGAGGGCAGTGTAGCTTTCCTGTGACAATTGGTGGAATAAGAGCACAATATGTGTTTATGTATTTCTTCTGATTGTGCTTGATGAAGAACCTGTAACTGAACAGAAGATACAGTGACAATCAGCTGATGCTAACCTAGTTGGTTTTATTGTGATGATTGCGATACAAAGTCTTCCATGAGATCTGAATGCATAGACAATTTTCTGTACAGTTGGATGTAAATAGAAGTGATTATATCATTATTATTTCAATAGTCTGAAGGATGTAAATATTTTATAGTCCACGTGTGTTGTTTTATGTATCTTGTTGAAAATGCAAACTGTGATTTAAGATTTGACAATCTTCGGAAGTGTAGGACTATGCAATGTGCCAGAAAACACAGTTTTTCAGGCATTTTCAAGTCTGTTTTTGACATTTCAACTTAACTGACAACACATCTTAAAAGTAAAATATGTTAAAGCACACTCAAAAAATAATATACAGTAAATAGGCAGGATCTACTATATTAATCTCTCTCAGAGACTGCTTTGAAAAATAGACACTGCTTTTAATTTCAAATATTGGCATTGGTGTCGTCAAATAAAAATCGCTTTTCTGTGCCAGCATTAAATTGGTGAAATTCCATGGCATGACAAAGCCTTATCCAAGGAATTCTGGATTAACTGAGGCAGTCAATCAAAGAAACAGATAACGTCCCCAAAGACATTCATAGTACACCCTTTGTGATAAGGATGTGAATAATCACGTGCCTTTGTAAATTAAATATTGACTAACAATTACACCTATATTGTCATGGGTTGTGAGGACCATCATATAGTGCAGCGGAAAAGAGCCTCCTGTTGTTGTGACAGCGATACTTTGTTATCAGTGGGAATTTTGTTTTGAAACGTGACAGTTGCCATTTCAAACAGTATTACCGGCTCATGCAACTTTGAACTATCAGGAAACATTGTAAAATAATGTTAAATTATGACTGTCGGCTTTGTTTTGCTCTTTATTAACACATTTTTTAGACTGTTTAGCTTTTCTATCCCATCTAAGAATTAAATACTTTCAAAAGGTCACTTCTGTGTTTAATGTTGTAATATTGACTATAAACCCACTGCCAGCTGATTTGTGGTTACAGTGCTGTTTTCTGCTGGATTTATACCAAATGTGTTTTTTTCCACATTGTATTATTTTTGTATAAAATGAAATCAGTCTTTTAAAATCACTATTTATGCCTTATAAAAAAAGTTAATGTTTCAAGTAAAGTTTTGCCCAAGAAAATGGTGGTCTGTTTGTTTTCTCTGATTTATAAGGTGGTCATAATGTGGTTTAGAGTATACTGGATGAATGTAGTACGATAGTAAGATTTCCTCATACTAAATATTATTCTGTATTTCCCAGCTTTAAATGTTTTGAAAAAGTTTTAAATGTTTTTTGTTTTAGAGTTTAATAATGTTATTGTGACATGTTTGTTAGGAATGTGTTTCCATTAAGCGTCTCTGATTACTTAAAACTCATACAGTAAGTATTCTGTGTGTTTTATTGCATGTGTATGAGAGTTGTGTTTGGTAATGAGGTTTACGTGTGTATAAGAGTTGTGTTTGGTAATGAGGTTTGTTTATAGTGGAATAGGATGTTGCCTGACGTTGGCCATGTAAACCTTTACAACACTTTTGCATAGAGTTTACACATGTAAAGGATGGAACAAGGATGGAACGAAGATGGAATGTTTTTACTTTGAGGAAAAATGTTGGATATTTGAAATATGTTTGGAAGAAAACCTATAAAAAACCTAAACTCCCTATAGCTTTTTGTTTTCCTCCTACAGGCCAGAAAGAACATTTTTCAAAATTCCCCTTATAAGGTATAACTAAACATGGAGGACAAGCAATGTATTGTTAATAAAAACAAAACTAAGACACATCCCCAAAGACAATATTAGACTGATAGAATTAAATGATGAGCTTTAATCTTCAATCTTATGTATCTACAATAACATAATTTATACTTCAAATACAGAGACCTCTTTCTATAAAATGATGTTTTAATTGGAATTATAGTGTGTGTGTATTAAGGCTAATGTATACAGCATATACAGATATAAAAAATATAAATCATCTGACATTCAGTAATGTTTATATATATTATTTGATATCCATTATATGAGGCATAAGAGCAGACACATAAAAGCATATTTTGGTTCTGTCAGATAACCACATCAGCTATCTATTGCCTAATGACCAGTGATGCTGTGGCTATGTTACACTTATTGTGATGTATGTTTTAAACTTTCTTCTAGGTTTTTGTCTTCCGTTGAATGTGTTTTAAAGACACTCATACAGTTCTGAAAGAGAGTGCCCTGCTGGGTATACACTTGTAACCCAATGATGTTGCCCTGTTTGGTTATCAATGAGGCCTTTGATTTTGCTCCCAGGGAGCCACTAAAGATCTTACTGCTGGTCTCTTTTACTGCACTTCCCTGAAAAGAGAGGGAGAGAGGAAGAGAGAGCGAGAGAGAGAGAAAGAGAGCAATACTTATTGGTGCTGTGTTACCAATGCAGCCAACAACAATGATTATAACCATTGTTTCACTTCAATTCAAGGAACACTCAGACAGGCTGTAAATGTTTGTCTGTAATCCTTGTTTTTAACAAACCTATTGGCCAAAACACAATAAAGTGCTAATACTGTCTAAATTACTTTAGATTAATGATGTTTTAAGTCATTTGTTTTATTGCAGTGAAACAATATTTTTTAAAATATCACCAGATTCTGTTGTTAATTACATTTAGTGTAGTGATTTTTTTAATGAAAATAACATTTAATCTATATATTATAAATATTATAAATATTAACCTAATTTAAACATCTTATATATTTTAGTGATGCATTAGATATGTTTGAAAGCAAATAATTCTAATTAAATTCTAATTAAAAAACAATTGTACTATGTTTATATTAAATTACGTTACAATTTGATATTAAATGATAAGAACATTTCTGCAGACTATAAGCTTTATTTGATGCCTCTATGTATTTTATGTAGGATATCTGTAAGGGAATGACTGGATCTTCACTACAAGAGCCAGAGGTCAACACGAGAGCAAGCTGGACACGCAGAGAACGCAGAGGGAAGGAAAAAAGGCACAGAAAATGGAAGTTACAAACTGAATGTGGCTGTGTGTTTAGTGGTCAGAGGAGAATGGGCACTACATCAACTCCAGCTGAGCCCCAAAGGGTTTTAATGGGCAAAAGAACCCAGCAGGGGTCAGAGGTCAGGAGGCCAATATCTTCCAGGACTAATTGGTAACACTGTTTCAAACTGAGATCAAAATTAGCCTTTGAAGTTGTACAGTTCATAATGAATTTTACTTTACCATACAGTTATTTTTTTACTGTAGCATTTTAAATGAATTTTTCATTATATCAATGTAAAATATAATTGTACATATGCACATACAAACACTGCCATATTACTTAACTGGTTGCCATATTTACGGGGAAAAGTATATAGTATGAAAACGATTTATAACATCTAAAGTTGCACTGGCCTTCATAATAAAGAAAATAAAGGGTAACAACATAAAAAACGTGAATTCACACAGTCCATTAATTTCAGAGGCAATGTCCAAAACATACCAACAGCAAATGAAACCATAAACAGCTTAATTGCTTGACAGTCTGACAGCAGCAGGTAGGCTTGAAATCAGGGACAGCACAGCAGAATAAAAATGTCATTATTAATCACTCATTGTTCCCCATCAGTCAGCAGACTCGCTGATCATCCCCACAGATGTACATACTACTGTACATACACAGACATTTATCAATGCTGCTGTTGTGATCCATTGGCAGTTTATTAATCGACACAGACCCACAGAGCGGATGGTAGATGTGAAAGGATCCATTCGGTCTTTGTGTCCGAATGACTTTATTTTTCATTTGTGGTAATCCTGACAGATAGCAGTCACCACACTGATGCTGTCACGGAGGCTGGTGAGGAATACAGTGATTTATGGTGATTGGTGAGATGCTCTGAGTCAGATGTGGGTTAATGTTCAGCTGGAACCGGCCTGCATTCACATCAGCTGGCCTCAAGCTAAACCCACCACTCTCAGTGGGGAAACAGCATCTCTCGCGGCTCCTGAATGGCTCCTAATGGTTATGTAAGGTAGCCATTCAGAGACCTGAATAGGCTTGGCTAGGAGAGAAATATCAATCTTGTCCAGTATAATAATACACCCAAACTCATGACACCTTCCTTTTTCACGCTTTCTTTTAATGTGGGGATGTGTGTGTTTTCTTTCCTCATTATCAATCTTTTACAATCTAACTGTACTAACATATACATACTTACAAAACTACAGCTTTAAAAATATTTTACCTATACAAGTCATTGTGCAATTACAACATTAGCCATTTATTTGGCAGAATCATATTTCTTCCCCAAAGGCTTTGGCTACACTGCAGTTTCTTTGCATAAAAATAATGAACAAACAATGACCAAGCATGTACTAATTTTTTTTAAATTTAGTAACAGATGCGGTTTGATTTTAGAAGTTAATTAAATAGTGCTAAATTAAGCCACACACGTCTACAAATTCTGACGCAACTGTGAAAGACTGTGTATGCCAAACGAGCTGTTCTATATCATTACAGTAGCAACTTTACACAGCGGGTCTACACAGTTAGCTTAATTTCATTACAATGGCGCCATCTCCTGTTGAAAGTGAGCGCGGATAGTGGTACAGCAGAAATGTTCTAAAGCTGGCAAGTTTTGCCACAGTGAAATGTACAAGCAGAATGAAGGAGTCTTCTTAGTCTCATATAAAATGTTTCTCTTAAATAAAATAGTTATTAGGTTTTAAAAAAGTTGAACTACCAAATTTATTTTAATTATTTCATCTTAAGAGCACACTTTAAGTTAGAAATAGCATATTATATGTAATTATGTAATGAAATTTGTCGACATTTATTTTTTAAATATTTATTTTGGTTTACAATCTTGTTCTCAATGATACACGATGACGTCATAAACGTGTCTGACGCGAGTGACCCCGGAAGTGGCGCATGTAGTTTCTCTCCGGTGACGTCACTTCATTGAGTTGTTTAAGATGGCGCTTCGGCCCGGATCAGGGGGAGGTGGCAGGTATATAATATATAACTTTAATGCTTTGATATCTGTGTATCTGTATATATTTTCCCGCTTAAGCCGGTGTATATAACCGTTGGAACATTCAGTTGTTTATCCGGTACGATTTCACTTCATTTAGCGTAACGTCTGCAGTGTTAATGGCTGATGCTTGTCAGCTGGGCTGGTGATGTGACGTTTGTAATACTGATCTCACCTACAAAGATGATGTTACACTTTAGATCGATCATCTACCACATTTATATGTGCATCTACCTCTTTGAGCGTCTGCATTATATCTATATATAAATATATAGATGCTAAAAACTAGTCTTTGATCAGTCAGCGGACCTGACACACAAAAGTAGACGTTTAGTGGCTGTTTTAAATGGTAGCGAGTAATTTAATTGACAGTTTTTTAGGCATCATGGCCATTTTCAAATCTCGAATCAGTTCTGTCTGATTCCCTAAAATTTGATTCGAACGTGCCTTTGATGCCCCCAAAACGAGACACCTAGTTTTGAGACACCTAGCCTATGGATAAACATCTAACGTGACCCTGGAGCCTATTTCAGTATACTGCATGTAGACGGCTGTATTGTGCTGTGTGTAAAGCAGCCTTTGAGGGTTGTTCATTGTTTTCCCCGAGCTGAGTAAACTATTTAGATCCTGCGATGTGTTTTTTGGCAGATATCAAGGTTGCAGGGTCCAGAACCAGTTTGAGCAGTATTGTATACGTTTGTACATAAGACATTAGGTGTTTCTTGACTGTGATGTGGGTCAGATGGGCAGCTCCAATTACTAGCACAATGTAAAGTAAGCACGTAAATAACTTAATAAATTCAGCGCGTTTTTGGACCCTGTTGCACTTGCATATCTGCTTAGTCATTTACAGTCATGAGGTTTTGTTGTATGCATGTTTTATTTTATATTATATTACTATCATTGAAGTATGCAATATTGAGGTTCTAATCCAAACAATGTACACTGTATACATATGTGTATCCTGTATTAATACAGTTTGGTTATCAGTTTCAATGTCACTGAGCTTAAATACTTCGATATTGGGACAGAAAGGCTCTCTGAATGTGCTGGAGTTTTCGTAGTAGGCTACATATTTTTCATATGAAAAAACCATCTTCATGTTTTATTCACCTAAAGGGCTTTAGTCTCTGCTTAACTGTTTGAATTATGAATGTCTGGTTTCAAACAGCGCAGCACCCGGTAATGCTGATACCTACAGTGAAACCAAATAACCACAGGGTTGCTACATAGGGTCGAGCTGTTTGGCGATGCAACAATTAACATGTACTGGGTCTTAATGCAACTAAGTACATGTGAATTACCTTGTCATGGCATTCTGCAGTTCATCAAATTATGAAAAATGGCTAATCTGATTTTTCCTAGAACTGCTCCTTGCTTAATTTGCAGAAATAGTGAAGTATGTTTAAAATGGGAAGGTGATTTGTTTTTGATCTGCCTAGATTTAGCACTTTGTAGGAAAAAATGTTTTAAAAATGTCTGCTGGACACAGCAGTGACAGGCATCGTCCATATGGTCGAATTTGTCAAGCATCCAGTGAGAGAGAGTTTATTAGAACAGCTGTAACTGTATTGGTTCTGCCAACACTCTATAGATGCTTATTACATTTACTTTTGGCAGATGCATTTATCCAAAGCAACTTACAAGGTGAGGAAAACAATAAAGCAATACATCATAAAGAGGCAATAACATCAACTACACACAGTTACAATTACCAAGATTACAAAAATCCAATGCTTGATAAAGGCGATCTCTTTTGGGAAAGAGTAGAAAGAGTTAGTATTTTTTTCCTTGTCTTTGTTTTGCTTATAGATGCTTATAGATTCAGAGAGTTAAAAACAGTGGAAAGCAATGTCATTTTAAAGATACAATCTGCTATTCTGTTTGACACTTGCCAAATAAATAAAACTGCCCACCCACATAGCATTTTTGCATATTTGTTCCTTAGAACACTTGCTCATTTTATCTGTTATGGTTTCAATTAAGTTTTTTCAACTGCTCTACCCAAAGAAAATGACATTTACCTCATATATTACACTTTTAGAGAAAATACTGTTAGATGTTATTACAAATACATTAAATAAAGGTATGTTGTGCTGAATTAAAGGTCAGGCAGCCATTAATATGGCAATTTTCTGGTTGTGTGGAAATAATCAGGTTTTCTGGTGGGGATGGATTCATGTTGACGGAAACAGTTTATGATGGTGGCTAGACGTGAGCTCTCTGTACTGATGTCACAGCGCATTTCTGTTTGAATGTTAATCTGGTTTAATCCAGGTTTTTTCCTCCTCCCTGTGTTGTATCACAGTCCCAGTGAGAGCTCAGTGAAGCTGTAGGCCTGCGGGAGAACAGATGCGTCACAGGCAAACATATTTGCTCTGTGCCAGAGACAGATTCCCTGGGAGTGTTAGCCCACATTTCAGACTTTTGTCAAAGTAAATAAAAACCTGGCAAACTCTGGATGAAACTGTCATTGTGTCAGTATAGCTGATTCAGATGCAATCTCATATTTTGTCTGATGTAACCCTTAAAATGAGAATCAGATCAGACTGAGAGATTCAGCTACATAAATAAATGAAAATGGCATATATTGCATACTTTTGTTTAGGGAAATTTTAAGTATTTGTCATCTTAATAAAAAAAGATTTCTGAAATGATTTTGGAAATACAATGTCGCTTTTTGTACCATGCTGTTTTGGTCATGTACCATGGTAAAGTCATGACATTTTCAAGTACCCTGTGTAAACTGTGGTATACATGAATGATAATTGTTCTCTACTGTTATGATAGTTATTCTCTAGTGAAAATATTTAAATACCCTTTTTTCTCACTATCTGATGCTACCTCAGTGCTATGGTAAAGCAGGGTTTTATCTGGAGAGGGTTTATCCTGGAGATGGTTTTTGTGACCTTGGAGTTTGATATATAGCTCAAATTAGCCTTGCTAACATGTTACAAACATAATCACAACTAGATTACATTTTCTAAAGATAATGTAAGTGTTACTGCCTGTGCAAAACTTCCCATGACCAAGCTACAGTATTATGGGAGGTTGCTGGGGTGTTACTTAATGGTTGCAGATATGTTGAGAATGTTTTTTAGTGTGTTCTGTGTTTTTGCTGTGGTGTCCTGGGTGGTTGGGTACTGGTGCAAGTCAGAAGATTTGGGGTTTATTATTTATTATTTGATATTCTGGTCCCTATATTTAGTGCAAATGGAAGTCTAATGGATGTTTTTGCCATTTTGCCATCTGACAGATAAATATTGGAAAAGTAATCACACCTCTTGAACAAGCTGTGCGATTTGAGGTGTCATTCTTATTTGTAGCAGAAATGGTTTGGAATGACTTACATGCCGAAGTGTAATACTTTGTGTTGGGATTTGTTCAAATCCCTAAGACCAAGTATGAACAGTATTAATAGTAATGCTTAGCCACGCACCATTAATTATTATAATTGAGGCTGCTAACCATTTTGGTGTTTATAGCAAGGCTGTTCACGCAGTACATGACACATGGTCGTTGAACAACAGGTTTTCACTCTGCACATAGCTGTGTTTTGCTATATGCTACTTTATGCCTTTGTGTGCCAAAACACAGTGAAATTTTCCTGTTCATTTATTTTAAATTTATTTTCTTATTGAAAACAACATCAACAATATTACAATGATAATATTACGATGACATTTATAACCTATAACTGTCAAAAGACTCAGAATGTTTCTTAATGTTTTTTCTGTTAAAAGATTGATTGCTTGTTGATTGTTAAAAGTTGACAAAAATTAGCTTCAGGGGGTTGAAATGGGCAGCTCGCTAAATGACTACAATATTGAATGTTTCTGTTTTTATTTCAGTTTTATGTTCCCTGTTGGGGGGGGCATTGGACCACCGCAAGGTAAAGAGCTGATATTTGCTATGCGTTTTGCCTCTTTCTCTTTATACATTGTTTCTCCAGTTGTTTTTCCAGTGTTACATCTTTTATAATAACATTTCTATGAAGAAGCACTACAGTTATGATGAGTTAAAGTTAACTAATTGTCCATTTCTTAACATGTTTTTGGTGTCAGGAATGATGCCCATGCAACAGCAACAACAGCAGGGCTTCCCTATTGTTCAAGTCATGCAGCCCAACATGCAGGGCATGATGGGAATGAATTTTGGAGCACAAATGCCGGGTACCATGCCTATACAGGTCAGTTTCTAAAGTTGCTTTTTTCCATCGGCAGATGGCTAGGAGAGAGGGTTAAACTTTACCATTTGAGATAAAAGTAGAGAACAAGATTTTACAGAAACCAACCAAACACTTTGTACTTTTTTCTCCTAAACCAATTGCCCCAGTTTGATATCTGCAGTGGCATGACAGCTTTATTTAAATGTACATTATTGTTATTAGACTTTATATTGCAATTTTTGCAAAAACAGACAGATTTTTTGCTGGTCTGTGTATTTTATAAAATTTGTTTGGTGGATAAAATAGGAATGTTATCTAGTTTCTTCCTGAAATGTATGTCTCTTTCCAGTCAAGGTTTTTATGCCCTCAGATGGAACTAAGGGAATGAACTGATTGAAGCAATCTGCTATTGATGCAATCGGATTGATTGGATGTATTTATTATCTTTCAGGGTGGGATGACTATGGGCATGCAGACTCCTGGGATGCAGTTCATGGGTCAGCCTCAGTTCATGGGTATGAGGGGCCCGGGGCCACAGTTCCCTGCAGACCTACAGAAACAGATGGCAGAGGAGCATCAGTAAGGCTTTACATATTTACACAGCTGAAATATTGTTTGTGCATCAGAGCTGGTCTCTGATCAGTGTGTGTCTGTAGGAAACGTCTGGAGCAGCAGCAGAGGATGCTGGAGGAGGACAGAAAAAGGAGACAGTTCGAAGAGCAGAAACAAAAGTTACGTCTTCTGAGCAGCGTCAAACCAAAAGTAAGAGTCCATGCATTTATATTAGAACTTACTACATACTAATGCATGTTTCTGGACTTACTGTGTCAAGTGTATAGGTTAATATTGCATGTTACTTTAAAGAAAAAAACCTGTGTATGCTTAATGTTTTAATTATATGTAAATATATGTCTGTATACATACAGTATGTTTGTGTGTGTGTGTGTGTGTGTGTGTGTATATATATATTTATGCATATACACTTATGTTCCTACATGCATATGTCCTTGCCCTATTTTAGAACAATTGATATGGTTTTAAAGAAATACTGTAAATAGACATAAACTTACTACAACATACTATTTTGGCACAGACTGGGGAGAAAAGTCGTGATGATGCCTTAGAGGCCATCAAAGGGAACCTGGATGGATTCAGCAGAGATGCCAAGATGCATCCAACACCATCGTCACAGTCTAAGAAACAAGGTAAATTCAGTGACACATTCCCGCTGCCTGTTCCCCTGCCGGCTGTGTGCTTTTTAAGACTCTGCTGGTGACATCAAAGGCCATATCAGCAGTCCAGGCAGCTGTGGACAGGGCTAAAGTGACTGAGGTCTCCCTCACACAATTTAAACACATCACACACTGATCCAAGGAAAAGCTGTTTTTTCCATCAGCCACCAGGAGGCCCTCCAGATGTTTCTAAACAGTGTTGCTTTTTCTCATCCTTCATAACACACATTATCCACTTTCACACTAAGACAGTTTCACCCTTCACCCAAGCAGTTGTTAGCTTTGTATTAATATCACCTTATGTTTTCTAGATGACTGCTATAACTGCTGTTTGTTTAGCTATATGTTTTGTTTGTTTTGTCTTGTTCTCTACCAGTTGTTTGTAAATATTACAACTTCTGTTGACATTTTATTGAAAGGTCGCTTTTACTTTTGTATTCTGGAAAACACCAAACTGTCAAAATTCTCATTTTTCAGTCCGTTTGTGTGATCATAACTCATGATGTGTGTTGTTGTGTGTCACTTTCTTGTTTGGTTTTTGCAGAGTCATCGCCATCTCATTCCTCTGTCACCTCTCCCTCCCTTCCCCCTGCTTTCCCTGATGACGATGACGAGTTTAGTGACTTTGTGCAGGGCCCCGCCAACACTTCCTCTTCTTCATCATTCCCCTCTTCCACCCTCCCTCCATCCTCACCTTCACTAAGAGCCGCTCATACGGGCCAGCCGTTAGAGATGGGGTCCAGCCCACATCCCCCCTCCTCTCCTGTCCCTCCCTCATTCCTTAAGTCTCTCCCCGTCCCTCCTGCCATCCAACACTCTTCTGTCATCTCCAGCTCCCAAACTACATTCCAAGGTAACTCCTCTATCTCTCTTTTTCTATCATACCATCACTTGTTAGCAGTTGCAACCAAGGGTCAAGGTTTAGCTGATTAGTCACTGCCAGTTAGCTGCCCGATTATTTGTGGTAGCTACCCTGCTGGTGGAATCTGTAACTACGTTGTTATAAAAAGCTTGTGTCTAAGCTAGTAGTTTTGTTTATTGTCAGGTATTTGTTTTGCAAAGAACATACAAATCACATACATTGTGTAGTATTACAGTAGATACGGCTCTTGTGATTGGCTTAGCCGCATCCAGGTTGCATACATCTGGGCCTGCCTGCAGCATCCAAACAATTCTGATTGAAGCAAATAGGGATACTAATGGATAGCTCTCTTCAGATCTGGTTAGACCCCCTCACCTTTTACCAGAATCGCACGCCGCCTGCTAGCTTTCTGTGTTCTTGACGCAGAGTCAAGAGGGTTCTGATTCAAGAGTCTGTACAGGGCTCTGATTCAGATATGATGGTCACCATCTGTGGAATTGCAATTCTGTGATTCTGACTCAGCTGTTACCCTTCACCTCCCTTCAGTTTTGTCAGGTTGCAGATGGTGTCCCATATGCTCTTATAAGTTATGCTGGAGTTAATGGACAGTTTGAAGAAACGTCACAATTCAATCCTTTCTGCAGAGTTCAGTTCAACCTGAAGTTCTCTCAGCAGACTAGTGCACATGCTTTGCCAGTTGTATTGGTGGACTGATAAAAAGTTCAGAGTGAGGCGGGCGTGGAAATGTGTGACCGTGTGTGTGTTTGAAGGAATGTTCTGGCTTTGATATGAGGAAAGCTCTATTGACGACATTTGTGGCGTCATGTTGATTACCAAAGAGAATAAATTTGACTCGTTCTGGAATTCAAAACATTGCTTTAAAGAGCTTGGTTGCCAGTGAGCACAGTGGAGCTAGAGAAGAAAGAGAAAGTTCTTTGAGGTAGATCTAGTCTGGGGCTCAGTGTAGTTTGTGCTTCTAGAACACTGTCGCTAGAATACATATAAAGGAATTTCACTACTTATACAACAATTCTTGTGAGCTCGTTATATCTTATTTAAATGTGTCCTGTTCTACCTCAGGCTGTTGTTATAAAGGTCAGTGATTAAAATGGTCAATGTATGAGTGAATTCATTGTTATTATGAATGAACAATTTTCAAGGTCATGCTCGGTGCTCATGGGTGCATTAAGGGAAAGCTGTTGCAGTTAGTTAAAGAGATAACCTTTGTCCTTAACTGATTCAGGCCCATCTCTGGAGGAGAAGATGTTCTTGTCGTGTGACTTGACAGTGGATAAAAAGGCCCAGGTTAGTTTTAAGCCACGGCAGGCTCTGTCTGAACTGGGTCCCAGGGCTCACGTCATGGCCCAGTTTAACAGCAGCTCCAGAGCCCGAAACTGGGCCCAAACTCAAGATGACTTCAGTTCTGCCTTCATCGTAGAGGCGGCACCTAAATCTCGACCCACAGCTCAAGAGCCCCCTGCGGCAGAAGCCCCGCCCATCCAGTCCAGTAGCTCCAGTGGTGAGAAGACGCTGTCTGTAATTTCCGGCCCTCTTTTTCTCAAGAGCTTTGCTAAAATTAACACGGCTTGCAGCTTGAAAATTCCTGTCCGTCTGTTTCAGCCAATCAACCAATGTTTCGACAGTTGATATGGAGGGGCTTTGTGCTTATCTTGATTCTTTTGTAAAAACACTTTCCTAATGCCTAAACTCTTTACCAGTTAAATGTAATGCAATGTCCAAGGAACCAAATCTTTCAGCGTGTGTTTTGAACCATCTGTGGTAGCACAGAACATTTAACAGGAAGAGATGCATGGACAGACACTTTTCATTTGATGACAATGTGCTCAAAATTCACAGACACGAATAAAAATAGGTGAAGATATCAACTAAATAAAAAAATCAGTGCCTTGCTTCTTCTCACTTGCAATTTCTTTTTTAGTTGTTACCTAAAATCGGTGTATGTTTGTTGTTTAATATATGCTGTGCTTGATTTCTTAACATGAGGTGCTACAAGCCTTTCATATAACGAACATTTTCTCTCAGCACTTGTTTTTCCACTTCCTTGTACTGATGATTAAAACGTTTGTTTAATTAACTGGGATTGATCAGGGCTAAATTCCTGAGCTTGTCTGTGTCCTCAGTGGCGAACCTGTTGCATGAGATACACCACCTATGAGACTTGGAAACATGGACATGGAGGTTTAATGGCTCTAGTCTCATTTTAACCATTTGTTCAGTTTACTTCCATAACAGGGCTTAAGTTGTCCATGTATAGAGTGGCAACAGGAAAAGTAAGATAAGAGAATCAGAGCCAGTGCTCATATAGAGCAAAACATACCTCTCTGTGTGTTCTGTCAATCTATTTCTTGCAAACCCACTAGCTCTGGCCTGAACACAGCTGAGCTGAATACAGAACACTGTGAGTCTTTAGAGCATCTGAGCTTGGTGTAAGTAGTACATCTGTGCTGGGTTCTGCTGACAGCAGGTGTGGGGGATGTCTGACTGTGCAGAAGGTACATGGGGGTATATATGCTTGACCAAGCACTCTGGTACCGTTTTATATTAGGTGTCTTAAACTACTATGTACTTGCATAAAAAAAATATATACAGATCAATCCTGCCTGCAAAGTATCTAAATTACACTTCTGATCCTGTCCCTAACTTTAAACTCACCCCAACCTTAAACCAGAACAACACATTTACAATAAGTACAGTGTATTAACTGCTTTTTTTATGTCAGTACTCAGTATTAAAAGACAGCTTATATAAAGCGGGCCAGCGTGCTTAACTTAAAAATCACAAGAAGCCTCTTACTGTCTCCATGTTCATCATAAACAGGTGTAGCCGTCTACCCCCAACAAGACATGCAGCCCATGGTGCCAGCCTGGTTGTATAATGACACACTTATCCCTGGTAAGTGTCAATACAGTAGACATGCTTTCAAGATCATTGGTTTTCATTTCATCCTTTTGCAGAGGTTAGTTTTATGTGCTAGTATCTCATTTCAAGATGTTGCTTTTTTCAGATTTGTTCAAGAAGGTCTTTGAGTTCACCATGACACCAACAGGCATTGACACAGCTAAACTCTACCCCATACTGATCTCGTCGGGCCTGCCACGGGAAGCCCTCGGGCAGATCTGGGCCTTGGCCAATCGTACGACACCTGGAAAGCTCACCAAGGAAGAGCTGTATACGGTGCTGGCCTTGATCGGAGTCGCCCAGGTAATGACTGCTCAGAAGTTCAAAATAGAAGGAAATAGCACTATTTGTTATTTAGCTGACACTTTTGTCCAAATCCTACACGGACTACACAAATTGCATTGCTAAGAGTCTTACTCCAGGTCATAATGGGTAAGGTTGACCATAGTTAATGAATCACCCCTTGCAAGATCTGGCCCTTCAACCTTGCAGAATATTGCAGAATTGAGGCACTGACAGTCACAGCCAGTACACATAGTTCTGTACAATAGGCATTTAGAGATAATGTGCAAGGACAGCCAGGGCTGGTTCCCAGGTGAGCCTCTTGGTGAGGAGGAATCTTTATCTCGCCTTGCTCGACCTTGGTGGCTGCATTCCCACAAGCAGCTAGATTTGTCAGCAACTCATGGGACCCTTCCTGTAATAAAACACTTCTTATGCAAATTTAAAAGCTCAGTGAGGAGCCACTTTTCCAGTGCTGGAGTTTTGTAGAGCAATAAAGAAAGGAAAAGCTCTTGAGGTCGCCAGCAATGGCACTGAAAATGGAAGTTGACTTTAATGAATATTTTAGGCAAACAAATCAGGCTGCCTCTTGGCAGAGGGAGAGTAGACAGCTGGATGGGGAAGAGGTCTATTGTCTGACAGCTCTGCTTTTTAATTTTGGCTCCCTGATGAAAGACATGAAATAAATTCGGCATTTGCGTGCGAAGCGAGTACAAGTGCTCTCGACTAATTGCTCGCTAAATCACTGCGGTGTGTAGGGAGCAGATCTCCTTTAATTGAGTGTTTATAGCAGTGTCTCATACCTCATCTGAATGAAATATCTGTGCTACTTGTTATCATTGACGTTATCATGATGCTTTAATGCTTCTTTTTATAGCTGCTTTGTCAACAGGGTTTGTCCTTAAAGTTAAAAATCTGGGCTGGAATCGTAATGGTTGTTGGTTTGAATCCCACAGGTCCCCTTTGAACATATGAGCACATATGAGACATGGACCTACAGCTAAATGACTTACTAATATTGTGGTTGTGTTTCCTAGGGTGGTCTTACGGTTATGAGTCTAGATATCCTGAGTCAGTTCCCCTCTCCGCCTGTTCCCAATCTACCAGCCATGGCTATGGCCATTCCTGCTGTCCTGCCTCAGCACCAACAGCCTATCATGACCCAGCCACCCGTATCCATGGCCATGCCTGCCCCTGCACCACCTGTCATGGGCATGACCCCAAACCCACCAGTGCAACCACCCTCTAGCTTCGTCACCAATTTCCCTCCAGTTCAGGTAAATATCAGGCACTTTAATACAAAATGTTTTTTTATCACTTCCATGATAGTTGCACCCTGTTAGTACAAGCACTGATTTACGTGTTTCTTTGGTTTACATCAGACTGCCAAGGCAGATGATGATGATTTTCAGGACTTCCAAGAAGCTCCTAAAGCAGGAACTGGAGACGACTCATTTACAGATTTCCAAGGAGAATCGGGGGGAGCGTTCCCGAGCATGCCCTCCTCCTCGTCATCATCCCAGAGCGGGTACGAGCATCACTTTTCATCAAGCCAAGCCCATCGCACATTTTTTGCAGTGCAAACTGCTCATAGTTATGGTTATGAAGTATTATCCTGTCATCTCTCATTAGTATTTTATGATATTGTGTTTATGCTTTGTTAATTTCTTTTGACTTGGTTTGCTCATCTGGAGCAGGGAATCGTTTTTTGCTTTGTAATGGCTTGTAATAACCCGCCTGGCGCAACAATTAAACTCCCGCCATCTTTTCTAATAAACCCATTTCAATGGACAGCTGAAGAAGCTTGTCCCATTTTATTTCAGTTCACATCTGCACTGAAAGAGTTTATGCTCTTGGGGAAAAGACAACGAAAGGCAATTATGGAAAGCAGGGAGTGAGATGGGGGAATAGAGGAGAAAAGTATGTTCTCTGAGTGCCACGGCCTCTGACAGTCGATCAGCTTCACTGAGCACAAAGGCTCCTTTGTTTTAGATGGAATATTTTGGTTCTCGAGAGTGCAAAATCACTCCCTAATTAAAGCAAAGAAAATGAGAAGTGCTTAGATTAATACAGGAAGTGAGGATGCGAGTGGAGTTCGTTGCCAGAATATCACTGTTATGAGGGAAGTGATCCAAGACGAAGGGCAAGGAGATGGAAATTGGGCTTTCATGCAGGCTTTCATGCTGAAGAAAGTGCAGACTTTCTTCCAAGTTTTCGATGGCGATGGGACAGTACAAACTAATATACTCAATATACAGGACATTCAGTTGACAATTGCATGTAATTGTAAGCTTCTAGGTGAATTTGTTACCTTAAAATTGATTATTTTTGGTTTTTAACTAGTAAAATCTGCAGGGGTCGCTTGCATTCCTTACTATTTGACGCCTAAAAGACATGTAGCACAAGTTGTGGATCTTACTAGGAGGTTTAATATGCAAATTCAGCTTCAACTTTAATGTATTTATTCTGAGAGTGTCAGAGAACACTATTATAGAAACGTTATAATATATATATGTAATAATGTGCTTTGATCTGTTTTGATTGAGTTGTGTGTGTGTTTTGTCTGACTCGCAGTGTTCCTGCCATGCTGACTCCAGTTTCCGGATCTTCAACCACTTCCTCTTCTGATAAATATGCAGTGTTTAAGCAGCTGTCAGTGGAGCAGCCTGCAGAGCCCACGCCGCCTGTCTCAGGTATAACACACACATACACACACTCTCTGACTCTCACTATACATCTCATTAAACCCTTTGAGGATAGCAGATATTTGTAAAGTGTGCCGTCATATCAGTTTAACATTGAAGACAGATTCTCTTGTCTAAATGCATTGTAGATAAGACTTACTAGAATTATTGTGAGGCTCACAGACATGTTTTGCCATCTCCATCCACATTTTGCGATTGTTAATACAGTCCAATTACAAAATACACTTTGTTTCATCTACACAAACTCTCTGAGAATTGTTTGTAAGCCGTGTTTGTTCTGTTGATCCAGATTCTGGGGACAAATACAGTGTTTTCCGAGCGCTTGAGCATCCTTCAGACAGAAAACCAGTTGGTAAGCAAATTCACATCTTACACAGCAAGATACAGCCAAACATATATGACAGATCTGCAGCTCATGAATGCTGCTTCCATAAAATTACATTTACATTACATTCCAGTTTCACCAATCTATATTGTACAGTTTCGCTAAGGATTTCTTACTAGTAATAAATATACTGGCCAAATCATTTAATTGGCTATTATGTGGCCATTTTATGATTATCAGTAATGGAAAACTGTTCCCTATCGTCCCATTAACATTCCCCGAATGGACTGACAGCTTTGCTAATGGATATTGTAATGCATATTCTTAATTAAGCAGTTTAGAGAACATCCTACTAACATTCAATTGTAATGTATATAACTGCATTTTCCTGGTCAGCAACTGCCCTGCAATCTTAATATCTAAAATTAGTAATTTTGACCAATTAAAATGTTAAAAACACACTTTAGATGACCAGTACTTGATACACTGATGTAGGCATTTGTGTCCGTGTCCCTGTCTCACTAGAGCAGAATCCAGTGGGAACAGCTGTCATACAGCCAGTAAGTTAATGGTTGCAGTGGTTTCCGTAACTATCCTCTACAAAACTCCCATAATTCAGTGACGATATTGTCTCTGCCTTAAATTCATCATATGGATTTCTGATGAATGGCATTCTATAAATATCACTACATTATCAATGTAATGAGAATGGATTGTGTTTGCTTCTAAATGTGTTTGTTTCTAAATGTGTTTGTTTCTTTTCAGTGTGTTTATGGGTACATTAGTCTGTGTTTGCAGTGATTAAATCACAATCGGATAACACTTGACCATATTAAAAGCCAGATAAATGTAAACGCACCCTAGACTTTTTGTAACTGTTATGCCAGGTGTAAAGTGGCCTGATATGTTTGCAGTTGTTGCCTTTAATGGCAATGAGTGATTCTGGGTGTGTCTGCGTTAGATTGTATTCCTATAGATATGCTGTGTTCTGTTTGTTCTGTTAATTTGATTTTAGTCTTCACAGTGAAATTTATGAGTAAGTTTTAGAGTGCCACCTTTTTTATTTCGTACAGAAATTGTTTGCAGCTTGTGTTACGCATCCCTAATCTCTTTCTCCCTTCTAAGGCGTAAAATGGAGCTGAGGGTGATTCGAATCCTTGCTTTGTTTTGTGCCGTGCCATTGCTCCCATCTGTAGTTGTTTTTGCGTGAAATGTTGTTTGCCACGCCCTTCAATTCTGTTCGTTTTTTCCACAGGCGAGGGATTTGCTGATTTCAAGTCTGTCGGTGCCGACGATGGCTTCACAGACTTCAAAACAGCTGACACCATCTCTCCACTAGAACCACCAGACCAGGCCAAGTTCCAGCCAACCTTTCCTCCTCCTTTCGTTTCCTCTCAGTCTCTACCATTGTCCCATTCACAGCCATCCTCTATGCCTCAGCCTAGAAATCCTCTCAATATGGCAGACCTGGACCTGTTCACCACAATGGCTCCTCCTGCTCCCACTTCCACTGCTGACTCTAATCTCAGTCTGTTCCCTTCGGTGCCCCCATCTTTGGTCCTGCCCTCCACGACCCCCAAACCTCCCAGCGCTGGGGGTGATGACTTTGGCGATTTTGCTCTTTTTGGCACCTCGGAAGTAGCGTCAGGCACCTCTGCAGCAGGTACAGGAATCGGGGCAGCAGTTCAAGATGACTTTGCTGACTTTATGGCATTTGGGAGCTCGAAGGGTCAGAGAAATGAGACCGTTTCTGCAGACGCCCCTGGTAATGGCCAGGGGGAGGCCTCCCAGCAGCGGCAGCAAATGGGCGCAGATAAGTACGATGTGTTCAAGCAACTTTCCCTGGAGGGTGGCCTGGCCTACGACGACAACAAAGAAAGTGGCGGGGGCTCCTTCTCATCACTCAAGAGTGACACAGACGACTTTGCGAATTTCCAGTCCTCCAAATTCTGCACGGCACTGGGGGCATCTGAAAAAAGCCTGGTAGATAAAGTGGCCGCCTTTAAGCAGGCCAAAGAAGACTCTGCCTCTGTGAAGTCCCTAGACCTCCCGTCCATCGGGGGCAGCAGCGTGGGAAAGGAGGACTCAGAAGATGCACTCTCAGTTCAGCTAGACATGAAGTTGTCGGACATGAGTGGAGACCTAAAGCATGGGATGTCTGATAGCTCTCTAGATCTCCCTGGTTTGTCATCCCATCAACCCCCTGCTGCAGGTGAGGAATTAGTACGCTTGCTCTGGTGAAGTCTGGCCCAGGCTATTTGTCGCCACTTTCTCTCACACACACTCAGTCAATTACTCAGGCCTCTCAAAGGCTCAGCAACTGTTCTGTCAGATGCCCAAATGGAACACTGTATGTGTGTTCTGTATGGCTGAGTTATAGTTACATATCAAAAACTTGATACACATATCATATGCCCTTCATTCTCATTCAAATTATATATAGTTCTAATTGAATTATGCACAGTTGTACACCTATTTATTAGTATTTATTGTTGTTTATATTTATTTAATTTAGTGTATGTATTCTTAGTTTATACCAGTCTAAACGTGCTTGTGAATCTCATGATATAAGTATTATCGCTAACAGCACAGTAACTGGCATTATAAACTCCTAGTGTTATCAGGTGATGAGCTACAAAAGCACATTTATATGCAGTATTTGATTCTAATAACTAGTGACTTGGTTTTCTCTCCTGTCTTTGTCCACAACATCATCACTTCCATGTCTCATTGTTCGGTTCTCTTCAGTTTGCCTTGCGTTGATTGTGTCATAATTATGACCAAAACAAAACCAAAGCAGCACGTTATATTGGCAGAATACACAAAGGCTTTGTTCCTACTGCAAACAGTCTTTGGCAAAGGACTTTCTTCAAAAACTGTAAATCAGGTAAACTGATTTAAGGGAAAACTGTTCCAGCAGTATCTGAACATATTTAAACTGAATGCAGTTGTGATTAAAATGTGATTTTTGCTGTCTGTCCAAACAAAGCCAAACTGACATTCCAAACTGACTTTAGAATGTTCCAATTAATGTTCCAATTTAGAATGTTTCAAATTTAAAATGTTTGATTAGGACGTGAAGGAAAACCGATTATTACAGAAGATGGCAATATGCATTTCAGATCTGCTGTCATTTCTTTTGGTTTTTGACTCAGAGCCATTTTTTGTTAATTGAAATTACAGATGGAATATATAAACAGCCAGATTAATTTGCTAATGGCTGTTTTCCAGATAACAGTGAAGTCAACTTGATTTGTCTTAGCATGATAAATGAGCTTGATCTGTCTTTACTGATCCACAGATCCACCTTAAATTATATCACAGCCATTCCTATTATAAAGGACAAGTGTTGTAGTTATTATTGTCCTGTTGCAGTCGAAATGCACTTGTTTGCATGCGATCGTTCCATTGCATCCATCTGTGTGATTGTTACCCGTTTTGCATGTGCATAGAGAATCCTCAATGCCGTGCGTAAGCGCATACATAAGCAAAAAATACACAGCACTACCTTACTTATCCCCAGTCATATCATTAAAGCATGAGTTAGCATAAAGGTTTCTGATGCCAGTCGACTGAAATCAAAGAGCACGTGGGGGCACCAGGTTTGCAAACTCTACCCCTAAGGGGCCCCTGTGATGGTTGGATTTGCTGCCCGGTAGAGCTCTTTATAGATTGGCCTGTTCATATCAACTGTTTTATGTCTTGTATCACCAGTTATCATTTAGTTACACTTTACATTCTCTGCTTCTCATGTTATCTGGTCTGCATCTATGACATCCTGTGTGTGTGCACATGAAAATGTGCTCACTTCATCATTCATTTCTTCATATATCAGTGTGAGAACACCATCACAGTATTTCATTTAGTGAGCATTGGCCCATTGTGGCGAGTTGGTGTTTAAGAAGCACAGTAGGAAGAGTTCCCACAGTTTTGTGTGGTCTCAACAGAGCCCCAATGATTTCTGCAGTTAGACCTGAAAATAATATACAGCAGACCTCATTGATATATGCTGATATATTAGTGTTGTCACGATACTGGAATTTCTAAATTCGATACGATACCTTGAAAAATATTGTTCTTCGATACCATTTTCAATACCACGGGGAAAAAACTGCCACAAAGTTAAGCGTGTAAAATTTGATGAATTTAGAATTTAAAGATGAATATATCACAAGTCTAGAACATGATACTGAGTCTGAGGTATATTATACATGAACAAAAACATCTTGAGGTAGTGCACTCAAAGGCCTTCAGATTGTCACATTCAAAAACCAATAAAGTGCTGATATGATAATAGATATTTATTAACAATAACACATGAATTTTTGCATTACAATGAAAAATACTTTTAAAACATGTTTTAATTATAGTTTAATGTAACTTTAAACATTTATCAATTAAAACCTGAAGTTCAATCTGTTAATATTTTTAATTTAAACAAGCGCTAACATGTACCATTGTGTTTTTATTAACTAATGTTATCAAAGTTGAATAAATACTGTAAGAAGTAGAGTGCGTGCATCACATGCTAAAACAAACCTCACTGAAATGAAATGAGGACACCCATATCAGCAACAATATTGGGCCATCTTCGTTAATATTTCAGTATTGTTAAAATGAGAGCGGTTACCAACCTGTCGAAATTCTTTATATAGGTTCGGGTGTCTGTCTATCAGGTGCTTTGCTAAATTAGTGTTGTTAGCACCTTTTGTTAGCACTGCTTTGTAACAACGCTTGCATATTGGCATGCTTGTGTTTTTTGCCTTTCCGTGTTCATTTGCCTCAAATCTAAAATAGTTGCAGACAGCACTTCTGCTGTGTTCATTTTCAACCAAATTCAGTCACGGCCCCGCACTAGCATCTTACTCACTAAGGCTATTTAACCTGAGCAAATGAGATGAGACAGGCACTGTGGTCACGTTTGCTGTGTCAGCTCGCTTTTGGAGAGAAGGGAGAGAGTGAAAGCTCCAAAACAGGCTGCTTATCTGTGTATCAATACTTTAGAAAATGAGTATCGGTACCGTTTAATATATTTCATTATCAATATTTATCGAAATTTTTGACAACACTAGTTTATATATATATATGTTGTGTTGGAATTCGCATAGTTATGAGTTTTCAAATAGTAGTTACGAGTGACAAAAATGTAAATGGTTTTTAGAAGTTGGAATTTTATGCAAGCTCTGACTTTCCCAACATGAGAAACTGATCATGAGAAAACGTCAAAAATGTTGCCTTCATGTCATAGTACAAATTTCCTACCAGGAGTTGCTGACTCTCCAAAACAGAAAACATTTTTTTTTCAAACTTTTATCTAGTCAGGTTAAAAACTGGTCATTACCACTAGCTTGGACACAGGACACCTCTAGAGCCCAAGTATAAATATTGTAGCAGGTTCAGAGTGTTGGGTTTCCAAATGCGTACACTACGCCCATGGTTGTGTAGCTAACCTCCCAATAGTATCTCTTTCTAGGCCAGAACCTTTAAACTTGTTCACTCTTGTAGACCACACTGAAGGTGGAACTCCTTCCAACTTTGCTTTTATCCAGTACGTGCCAGCCTTCAATTTGTGAAATTGACAAGAACCTACAACCAGTCAGTCAGTTGGAGTCCATTTTTCTGGCATACTTTAAAAACAAATTGGTTGTTTTTACCGAGAATCAAAATATACTTGCATACTTGCAAATTTAATAGTGTATTTTTATTACAGCAAAATGAACTCTTATTTATTTTGAATATACACTTGATTAATACTCCTGATTGTGTTAAAGTATTTATGCCAGAAAGCGTATTATTTGTATTAACATAGAGTATACTGCTTTGCGTGATATAAAAATGTTACCATTTTGACCTGTGTGGGTAAAATAAAGCTTCTGCTGAGATGTACAGGATGGCGAGAGAAAAAGGGTCCTGCCTCTTTCTGTCTGTTGTTTATCTGTCACTCAAACCAGTTAATGCTCTGATTGGATAGATTGCTCTGCTTTCTTTTAACCCTTTGAGCACCCAGCAGTGACTGTTAAATCTAATTCACATAGAACTTCTTTGACTTTGAACAAGTTCCAGTCATGTGTTGCTTTGGGTGGTGGCATTACTAATATAATACAAAAAGTCTTTGCCAAAAAACTCCTGGGTTCTTAAAGGGTTTTACTAAATTACATAGAACCAGTATTAGCGTCACCTTGATCTTTGCTTAAATGTTCTGTATCACTTTTTCTTTGTTTCTCCTGGTTGCTTTGTCCTTTTTAGTCCAACTACAGTGTGTCTTTGACCAATGAGAAGTAATCTAATCTTAATCTGTGAATGTGCCTTCTCAATACTGGGCTCTGCATCTGGTTTTGGGATAAACTGTCCTGTGTTAATTTTCTTCTCATTTCTGCTTTTTCTAACTTTGCATGCCCTTGTATTCTTATAATGCTAAAAAGCTTTTTAATTGTTAGTTTGGCAAGACTATTGTAACAACAGATCTTTCATGGAATTTTGTGATTTCTCTCTTATTCTGCCAGTGTTGTTGTAATAAATATGAATAATGGTACAGCAGACATGCGTGCCGTCTTGATTTCTCTCTCCATCCTTCAGTCTTGTCACTCAGAGGTAGTCATCAAAATTGGCACACTGCACCAGCTCCTTGTCAATTTCACAAACTGATTGATTGTGTCCTGCTTATCTGTGTTACTATAAAGGAACATAGATATTCAAATTCATACAGTATGTTATATATGCATATTATTATATATTTTTATATACATATGTTTATCTTCTAGGAGTTGTCAGTTGAGTAACAATTTTAATTTAAAAATGATGAAAAATTACTCGCATACATTTTTGCTGAAAAACTCACATTTTCTTAGTATGGAATTTACAAGGGCATGACGAGGGCATGACGATGTTCTTGTGATATAGGATCATTTGTAAGTCACTTTGGATAATAGCAACTGCTAAGAGAAAACTTGTGCTTTAATGGTCTTGTTTTTTAACGAATTACACTAAAGCATTAAATTGACGAGCCCAAGTTTTTTCATGTCATGAATAAGATCCTATTAGTTTAGACATGGTATAATTAATCAACATTATTTTTTATAGTGAAAATGATACTTTTTCTTCCTTGTGGCCTCAAAATGAAGCCGTTCCTGCAGCCAGCCTATAATTTTGTATTTGAAATAAGATCAGGCAGTAGCTTCAAAGAGCACAACACAAAGCAGTGCTGCAGTTCTATTATCAATCTGTCAGCATGGATGATTGTATGGAAGTGTGAATAATTGCATGGCGAAAGGCAAAAAAAGGCTATACTGGAAGGTTGAAAATTGTATCTCTTGGTCTGAGTCACAGAGCAGTTATGACAGAATCACCAGTCAAAACAGTGATTCATTTGAAGAGAAAAAATTAAAGGTTAAACAATTATATGTGAAAATAATTCCCTTTTGACCTTAAAAAAAATATGAAATTAAATGTAACTTATCTGCAGTGTCACATCTGCAGAAAAACACTCAATAGTTTTGATGTGCGGATGACACTATTTCCACTCCAGTCAAGTTAAGATTCATCTCCTGGACTGAGAATGTTTCTGTCTGAACTTCTGATGGTAGATAAGTGCCAAAGGAATCTAGGTAATGAACCAGGACTACGTCATATGTTATCAGAAATGATTCATCATGACTTGAAACATCATTACCGCATCGCAAATGTGCAAATCGTCCTTGTGCAGCTCCAGAAGAATAAGAAAGCTGTATTGTGTACTGATTGTGATCTTTGTTAACAATGCACATATCTTAAAGAGAAAAGAATTTGACAAGTTTGGGTATAGACCAGTAAATGATTTGGAGTCAGTGACCCTTTGCCCAGCTGGCCTTGCAGAATAGAGTTCTGCTCTTCTGCTGTTCAACACAGTGTTCTGGATTCAGTACATGTTAAGGTGTATTAACTGTGTGAGACAGTTTTTCATATTCTCTCCTGATCACTGTTATACCTGTACTTTTAAATGATAAATAAATAGATATCAGAAAATGATACTTAACATGGAGAAAAATCCATTTGTGTTACACATTACCAAATGTTCATGTCCACAGGACAGTAATCCCATCACAAACATTTGATTTACGGAGGTTTAGGACTGAAGTAACATTTTTATACAGAATAATTTATATAAGGGCTTCGACAAAACACAGACTTTACATTTATTTTTTAACCTTCTGGAATTCCTTGCTCCTTTGAATGAAATTGTAAGTATTGCTTACAATGCAATTTTCTTTATTTTTACTTAGAACATGTCTGTAGGATTTGCTAATTGACAAGCTAGACCTTGAAAATGTATTCATTTGAAAGATTATTATTAGTGGTATATTTGTTATGACACTAAATGATTTTTTGATTGATCAATCCCATGTTGTCATTACAGAGGCTGACGATTTGAAATTTGACCCTTTTGGAACATCAGCCGTGAGCAGTCTGGGCAGCTATGACTGGTCAGACAAAGAAGATCTTTCAACTGGTCAAGGTAAGAAGCTCCAGGGAGGGTCTCTAGGTGGACTTCCATCTTCAGCGGTGGTCCACAGGAAGGAGACATCATTTGGAAGCTCAGAGAATATCACCCACACCACAGTTGCCAAGGAGACCACCTTCCCAATAGAAGATGCTTCCTCCACCGAGAGCAGGTTTGAAGCCTTCGCTGACTTTGGCTCCGTTGAGCAGGCCGGCCAAAATGACGATGACTTTGGTGACTTTGCCAGCACAGTGTCTGAGAAATCTGACTCCCCTCCTGGTACCACTGAAACTGGCTCTGAGGGGAACCAGGCTGAAACAACAGACGAGTTTGGTGCCTTTCAAGGAGACAAGCCCAAATTTGGCAAATCAGACTTCTTAAAGGCCAGTGCGCAGGCCAAGCTGAAATCCAGTGAAGAGATGATCAAAAATGAGCTTGCCACCTTTGACTTGTCCGTGCAGGGTAAGTGTCTTTGCATTGTTTGTCAAACGGTAAATGTTAATGTTGTGAGCATTTCTTACAGTTGCATTTTCTTGGGCAGTCAACAGATGGCAGTGTATCGTCTAATGTGTGCAACAATGTCAGTGGATGCCACACTGCCACCCAAATCTCTTATAAAAACTCACTTTGTTCCTGTCGTTTCTCATCCTTGCCACTCTCATAAGTGTTAGCACAATAACATAAAAGCTTATTTGCCTCTTATTGATCCCCACCCGCATCTGCTGTTCAAACAAAAGAGAGTTTATTTCTGCTATCAGGCAGTTAAGCTGAGAAGCTAAGTTGATGTAGGAATGGATTAGTGCTGTTAGAACCCGAAACCATGCAGAGAGTGATGGGTACCCCCGCGGGGGTTGTGATTACCTGCTGCGTCGCACGATCTTGCTGTGCCTCTGTCCGCTTATCTGTGCACGCTGAACGTTTTGTGCCTCCTTGACTGATGTGTGCTGAATAATGCATGCCTGTATTACCACGCTGCTGTTTTGCACATAATTATTATTTGTGCAAATGAGGCATTATTGGTTTGTGTTGTGGCTCCGTGTAAATTAACAGTCTGAGTGCTTCGGAAAGTGTTAGTTATACATCAGGATAAACAGTTCGGCTGATTAAATTTTTATCCATTGAAAAATAGTAAGTCAGGAAACTGAATCGGAACCCCTATCTTGTTATTTCTGCGAAGGCTCCCATAAACGTAGCCACAGTCTGGGAGAGAAAGAAATTGGGCGGTCTATACCCTCACCCGCCCCGGAGCAGCCCTTCAGAGACCGTTCCAACACCCTAAACGAAAAACCAGCGCTGCCGATCATCCGCGACAAGTACAAGG